>JAQFYT010003465.1:0-10701 GCA_034694925.1 Ceratophysella denticulata | reverse complement strand
GAATTTGAACTTCCAATCCGTTTTAAAATCTCCACATTGTCGGTCTACACTACACCCGTTTAAACGGTTTATTAATTACATTAAGGCAATAGGGTATAGGTAGTATTCAAAAAATAAGTTATTATATTCTTTGAAAATTACACCGTCCTTTAATTTTTTGACCGGTTGACTTGAACCTACAGTATCGGCTTCGAAATCATAACAGCCAAGGCCCATAATTAACTAAATATATAGAAAGAGCCAAAATCTGAACAGCTAAGTCCCTAAATAGCCAAAACCTAATCGCTTCAGTTCGGTGACAACTTTAACTAATTTAGATGTTATTGGCTATAATTATGATTATGCAATTCATTTTGGCCTATCCTTTTGTATATATTTAAATAATTTGTTTTAATAAATGTTAGTAAATTAAGAAAAACATTTACAGACCCAAGACCGACCACGATATGACCATGAGCTTTAACTTATATAAAACTAACAAATTGTTTTTCATTAAACCACCTTCTATTGATTAGTTAACGGATTATAAATTTGAATAAATTCCATAGTCACATTTTTAAATTACCCAAAAATCAAGCACTTTTCCTTCGTTTTTTAACTTTGAATTTTATAAATTCCGTAAGTACAACTTTGTATTTGTCTGATATTCACATTTTAAAATGAAACTGGGTAGGTATTATTATGTAAATGCAAGAACCACAAACCACAAGGAGTAACAAATGAATTATGGATATCATGTAATAAGACTCCGTTCCGATGCATAACCATCACTAGGCCTGGCGTCGCCTCGTAAATCATAAATCTAATAAATCCTGACCGAGAAAAGCTCCTGACTGTGCAGTAGGCGGATGATAAGACTTCCGCGTCTGTGTTACTGCATTCCAAATTCAGATACAAAATCCAGTCCAAGTCAACCAACTAAAGAGATACAGAATATATAGGAGAGCCCTGAGCCAAGTAGACCGTGCTCTGAAGGAAAATCTAAAAGTCATGAGAGCCTTCTCGGATTTTAGACTGTTTCATTAGCCAAGACAAAAGCAAATAGACTTTAGAGTTGGGAGAAGCAGTCGGCGTGTAAGAATTTCAGAATTTAAAATGAGGGAAACTCTTGCCAAAGGAAAATTTCCAAATTCCAACCAAATCCTAGCCACTCGTTCACTGACATTTCGTCAAAGACAAATCTGGACAGTTTCACTTGTATAAGCAATAATAGCAGGTCTTGTCTAAAGTTCAAAAATTGACCGAACGCGTAACCGTTGAACGTTGCAAATGTCATGTACATTTTGGCTGTATTGAATATTGAACTACCAAACTGGACACAAAATAACCTAGGCGACGTGTTCGGTACAAAATAACCGCATACCCCCGGACAAGACAAGACTTTCACCCATAGAAATGAAAGTGAGTGAAGTATAGACGCTATTTGCATTCTAAATGAAAACTGGGCTGCGGAAGACGGGGCCGGAATGTAAAATGAGGCTTAGGGCTGCTCTGAGGCTCCAAATTAAAATAATAATCAAATGCAGGCACCAAAATCCCTCGTCTCGGATTCTGGAGGAGATGTGGCTGAAGATGATATATTGTTCCCATACAAAATTCTCTCTGGCTTAGAAAGCTCGAGTCTCACGGCCCACCATTGGAGAAATACTATGGAAAGCTTAGACAGATATTACAATGAATTTCGAGTTGAGAATGATAAGCTGAATTGTATATAAAATTGCAGCAAGAATATCTGTTACCGTTTGCAATTCAGGGTATATGGTAGATATACTGTTATAAGTATTTATTACGGATTTTTGATGCATTTTAAAAAATTTGCGCTTCTTGAAACGCGCAATGATCGTGCTACTGCGAGATTTAAGGCTTGAATAAGAGAAAGTAAACGAGTGTTTATTTCGAAGTAGTTTCTGCCCACAATACGGGAGTTAAATGACGAATTGAAACAGACCAGTCTGGTTAGAAACCAAGGAAAAACAACTGCCTTACGGCACTTAGGGACCAGAAGGTAAATAACACTATGGCGTTTTGTGATGTATAAGCGAACACAAGATTTTCTCATGAGTTTATACAAACTAAATATAAAGCAAAAATATAGACATATCTGCTTCCATTTGCTGCTATTGGAAGCACCAACACAAAAAGAGACATTTGAGACTTGCCTGCCTGCGCTGCTGAGCTGTGGATTAAAAAAAAAAATTTGCGCGTCAATTAGAATCATAAACTTCATGTTTTAGGTGTGCTACGCGTCATAACGCTTACACAATGTAGGTTCATGCAGAATTTATGGAGACGAACAGACGAACAGACATGATCATCAAAGCAGGCCTTCTGGTCTAATATAACCGCCTCGTGAAAAACAGTACAAAACTTTCTCAATTTAATTTCCTAAAGCTTGCAGGGGACTTGGAGACTTTGGTTAGGAAATATACAAGGAAAAGTTTTCTGAGCCCAAAACGAGAAAAGGCTTCCATCCAAGTGGAAATTAGGTTTGGTTAGAAACTGGGAAGTTTTGAAAAGAGAAAGTTGAGGTTTTGGGTGTGAAGAGAGTAATGCAGGCTGGGCGGTACGGCAAGCAGAGGCCCAGAAAACCAAACCACAGAATTGGAAAAGACCCCTAGCAGAAAAACCCCAAGGGAGTTTCAAATATCTAAAATTTTCAAGACATTTCTCTCTAATTCTAAATTCCAACTCTCTCTCTCATCTAAAACTTTCTCTTGAAGGGAAATAAGGCTTTTGTTCAACTAAAATTCTATCCCATGCATTTCGGAGCAACTGTTAAAGACAGCCAAAGACCTGAATAGCCGAAACCATGCTTAAATATCGCTGCTGCTTCCGTTGAATATTCAGAATGACTGTAACTATGAAATATTATACTCGCAGGAAATGGGCGGACTAACGAGTTTTCTCCGGGTAAAAGGAAAAGCCCTTCAAGCAAAAGCTCATCTTTCAAAAGAATAGATTTCCTTCTACCTTGAACATTGAATGTTGAATGGAAGCAGCAGGAAGCTCACCATCTCGTTACTATAGTTACACATACAGAAAGCAGTCAAGTATAAACACCGGGAGCTTTCTCCCAGCCATTTTCCTTTCCTGTGGGAACACTGTGTGCGGGTTGTAAAAGGTGTCTTTAACATTTTATAGTCCTCTGGTGAACTTAATACGAGCAAAGAAGATGGAAGCTTTCTATCGAGGAGGGGAAGAGAATTCAGCCGAGCATCGGGTGTCCCATTAGGCACATCCTCATTAAACCCCAACCCTACAGTAGAAAATATAATACCTTGGCGTTGGCTTTAGCTTTCCATAGATAATGCACACAGGAGACATATGACATATACGATATATTCCACCAGGCCATAGGACATAAAGCTCGAATTTAGAGACGTATTGTGTTCTAGGAATTATGACTTGAGGCTTTGTCGTGGGAGACTTACCTACCGGTTTTAATGATAAGGAATAGTACACTGCCCATTTATTACGTTTCAGTCTGATAATTCTTCAAGGCTTGGGTTGCATTTTGGTTTTAAATTTTCGAAATTCGAGTTAACCGGGACCAAAACTTAAAAATTATGAATATTCGAAAAATCAAGCCAAAATCGGATACCAAATGCTACATACTAAGATTTTCTATTAATACGTGAACACTATGTGACTTGTGAAGCAAAGACAGGGATAAATTGGTGAAACTTGGGGCTTTTCTGAGTTTTAGACTTGAGAAAGGGGTTTGAGGTACAAAAGTGTTTTCCCCATTTCTCATTTTGTCAAAAGTCCTTTTATATTGAAAGTTGTTGGGAAAGCCAAAGCCTAGAAGATCCTAAGTAACAAAAGAGGCTTAGAGAGACTCTGCGTCAGATGGAAACATAAAATATTACGTCTTCTTTCTCCTCCAATGCACATCTAAACCAACTACTATTCGAAATGGAAATTCAAATTTGAAACTTGGGCTTGGGCTTCCTGTGTAAGCACTTTAACCTATAACGAGCTAAATAACTCGCTACGTCGCGTCGCTTTATGTATGTGGACTGACATTTGCATAAATTTATACGCATTTATAATAAATATTTGCATAAATTATACGCATGCTAACCAAATTTAACTTCAACGTAATTTAAATGACACAAGAACCTAAGCTCAAGAAAGCGTACGAATGTCTCAACTTTTCAATCTCACCCAGGATTGATGCTGTATTTTAATTCACATTTCGCTAACTAGGCAACCGTCCTCAATAACTGTTTTGTTTGTTTAGGTAGAAAATTTTCTGAAGATTGGAATTTTCAGATTTCAATTGTCATTTCCAGTTTGACTTTGGAAGGGAAAGGACGTTTTCGTAATTCAGGATTATTCAAGTTATTCGTGTCGTTGTAATTTCGAGGAATTGATTCACGTTTACATTTGTGAATCTTTTGTTGGAGTGTCATCATGGCTCGTGGACGTTGTTCTGAGGCTGGTCGAAAGGGTTTGTTGAATGATTTTGGATTCATTCTCCGGTTGGCCCTAGTTTCTATCGTGTTGATTAATCTCTCCAGCCCTCTTGGAACTATGGCACAGGGTCCTCCAAAAGATGTAAATTATTATGCATTTATATTCATTTTAGAGAATAAGTTTCTGCAGGGAAAGGACAAGTCTCTAAATTCTATGTTATTCTTCTTATATGTAAAAAGTATGAAGACGGGACGACATGTGATCATGGAGCACCGGAGCCGGACACAGTTACAGAACAAAGTTATCTGGACTCCATAAATCGACGGGGGAAAGATGGGGCGTACATATACTACTACAAATATTACAAAGATAACCAAGATGACACCTTCAAAAAGAACTGCAAGTCCAAACAGTGTTACTTTAGCCGGAAATCCTTTAAAAAAGTCTGCGGTGAGGATAAAGATCCGTATCCCGGTGCATCAATGCCTGAACTACCAAGTAATTACGACATTAATGTAATCCTTCTAATAAATATTATATTATTCTTTTATTTATACATTTTAATATTATTACAGAAAATTATCCTGACAATACGAAATGCGAGACCGGAGAGCCTGAGCCTGCCAAGCGAAGTTCCATACATGAACCGAAGATTAAGCAGCTCGTTAAAGAATTTGGTGAAGAGGGTGCTCTTAATTTATATTATAATCGAGAAGGAAAAGATAAAATGTTTTTCACTGACAAATACAAGAATAACTGCGAGAAAGAAAAATGTTACTTTAGCAAAAAATCCTTTGACTACATCTGCGGTACGAATCCGGATGCTGAGAAATTGGAAGATGGTTATAAAGTTCCACCTCTCAACAACGGCGGCGGCGGCGGCGGCGGTGGTGGTCGTGGAAAAAAATCAGGTACTGCCGTACTTGTGTATTCACAACCGTTATTATTTTTGTAATTTGTTAAAAATATTTTAACGTTAAACAGGATCTGGTTCAATTCAACGAGGCTCTATTCCTGGAATGATTCTCATTGCTTTTCTTGCTCCTGGCTTCATCATCTCCTGCCTGACCTTCTTCTAAATGGAGGCTCCGGGGACCAGAACAAATACAAAATACGTCTTGAAAGTCAAAATTGAAATATCAAATCTACTACAAGTCTGACCTCGGGTTCAGTTCTAAAATTTACTTCGTACTCAGATCCACTACTGAAATTACAAGAATCAAGCATTGTCTCAAGCCTAACTCTATTAGCAGAATCAAGACATGAATCAAAATTGTACGCTGATTTGTACAGTACTATATATTACAGAACCTATTATTATTGGATCCATATATTCATGTAAATTCTGCATAATTAAACAATTTCTTGCTTGAGAATAATAAAATACAATTTTACTACCGGATTTATAATGGTATTTAACTGGTATAACTATTATTTGAAATAGCACATAAGGATCTTCGACGGGCAGCTAGTTGTGCCGTAGTCCCGCATAAAATCTGGAATATTTATAAGAGCGGCGGAGCTGAGTCTACAAAAGATAGGCCTCTGTCTTGTCATGTCAGCCCAGGCATGAAGGAAAGAGAGAGATGGAGACAAAAGACTTTTCCCGAGCTTATTATGTACAGGGTGACACTAAATGGTTTTCTCCCCCCATAGGTCATACTTCCCAAAACCGTACAATGACATATGATTTACCAAATTGAAGCAAATTTCATTGCGGATCTAATGGTGTATAATAATATTTAGACTTTCTTAAAAAGCGGCCGCTGTGCAGCGCAAAATAGAGAAAAAGGAATTTTCGATCTTCCAGCAGTTTAAATGGACTTTCAAAAATCATAAAATAGCATAAAATATCCAAAATTAAAGGAAGTTTAATTGCAAATCTAATGGTCAAATAATATTTGGCCTTTTTTTTACAAGCGGCAGCTGTACAGCGCAAGAGAGAGAAAGCGAGCTATTTTGCACTTGGTCCTCACAGAAACAGAGCAAAATTCGGCTCGCTGCGGCGATCGCGACCGCGCGCGTCTTAAGGTTCCGTGACATTTGAACGTTCCAGGTTTAAAATGAGGTTCTGAATGATATGATTATTGACCCAGGTAGGTCAGTGAATGGTTTGGATCAATTTTGCATTGATTTATAAGGCGTTCCAATTATAATGGATCATTTAAACAGCTGGAAGAGCGAAATTTCGACCTTTTACACTTTTGAGTTTTGCGCTGCACAGTGGCCGCATTTCAAAAAATTCCAAATATTATTGCACCATTAGATCTGCAATGAAATTTGCTTTAATTTGGTATATCATATGTCATTGTACGGTTTTGTGAAATATGACCTAGGGAGGAGACAACCATTTCGTGTCACCCTGTACACACAAGAGTTGGTTCTCGGCTCGAGTCAAAATGAGACTTTCTCCGTCGGTGTCGGCATGTGGAATGGAAATACTAGGAGAAAACTCAAACAAAGCAGCCTTATCTCCAAAATCACAAAACTCTCAAACTTTCCTTGATGAGTTTTCTCTCGGGGAAAGGGGAAAATAAATGAGGAAAACTTATCCAACCCCAGATTTCCATTTTACAGAACACTCAAGGCAGTTTCCATGGAGGTATATGCTAATATAAGATAAGACTGCACAGGCACAAGAAATTAATGGCCGCCGATGCGAACGCTTTACCGACGCTCCGCCTTGGGCATTTTGACTAACATTGGCATTTCTGGTGTTTCCAAATCCTTAATGCACAAGCACCTGTACACGGTAAGAAATTACAACAGGCATACAGCCGACAGTGTACTGGGTCTGTACAGTAGCTTACACCCTCATTTATGCAAATAAGTATTTTCAAAGCTCAACCCTTCTTCGTTTGAAGACGCACCAGCTCGCAACCCTATGAGTCTATGAGGGTCTGAATCAACCCTTGTACACAAACGCCCAGGTTGTTCTTTTTCAGATGCTTGAAATTTTAATAATGAGCCGTACAGGTTATAAATGTGTTTTTATGCATTAAAACTGACAATAATAAATATATGAAGCGTTATCTGAGGTATTTGTATGCAGATGCATTCACGTATGCAAACTTAAGAAATTCAGAATTTGTCATTACCTGGACTTGAGCAATGTCCATCGGAAGTGGGACAGGGTGCTGTTGTGGCATGAAGTACATTTTTAAGAAATTTGACTTCCGCAAAATGGGTCAAAAGGTCTTAATTTTCTGCTATTTAAGTTTTTAATTTCTTCTCCAAAATAGTTGAAAGATATATTTTGGATAAACGGTCACTTCCCCAAAATATACACAAATGTACAATAGAAAAAAATTAAAGTTGAAATCAATAACTGGTTTTTGCACTTTGTCACAAAAGTTACAAAAAAATAAACGAACCGGACACAATTTTATGATGAAATGAAATCTCAAAGTCAGTTTTTCAAGTTTTTTGACAAAAGCCGGATAAAAATTGGATGATGAGTTGAGTAAGAATAAAAATGAACTGGCTTGGCTTGAGAAAAGTTCGACTGAAAATGAAGCAATCGTTGGTCAGGATCTGCAAAGATCCAGTTCCGAAATATTTAAAAGAATATCTCTGGAATTGTCTTCATGCATGCTAACACAGGTAAGAAATTTTTAGCGAAGCAATTGGGCGGAGTTCCAAGTCCCCAAAGTCCAGTTAGGAGACAGACACCCAATGGGTGAAGGACTAAGGACTAACGGAAGTCGTTGTTTTAAGAACGGACTCTATCCTAACGGTAAGTAAAGAATAAAGAATAAAAACTGGATCTTATTGAATTGAGAAGATGAGAAAAACGGTATTTCGTAAGAAGAATAATAAAAATCTTCCCATGTATTCCATTACGTGTCATACACAAAGCCCTGGAAAAATCATTCTAAAATATCATTTTTAAGACGGAACTGGACACGGGTATTGAAGGAAGAACCGGTTACCCAGTTTACTCTCTCAAGTTTTTCTATGAAACTCTGAAAAATCTCAAAACTTTTTCTCATCCTTTGAACTGTACACATGGAAATTGGTACAAAAATAAAAAATATTCATCTCTTTTCACACGGCCGGACTTAAAGTATCAGATTCAAAGATTCAAAGATTGGTATTGTAAGCTTTTATTAAGCCTTGCTACTACATGTCCATGTCCATCCGTAGAAACGAATAAAGGAATCATCGTGCATTATTGTCAAGTTTTAGGATCCCACATATTGAACATTGAACACTCTGTGTACAAGTAGGTACAAATACAAGTATCCTGGCCTGGCTTGGCTGCAACGTGCCCATCTGCATTCCCATAATGCTCCCTGGCCAAAAAACTGGTCTTCTTTCACACACATTACACACCTTACACCTTCCAAAACTCCGAAACTTGTTGTCCTACCGGGTAGCTATACTCGAGTATATTCAATCCACCGATTTAGATTGTTTAGCTCTGGACTCAAAACTCGTTTTCGGGCTCTGTCCTACAGTCCTACGTGTTGCTCTGCATGTGTGAATCTCGGATCTATGAATTGTGATGCATTAAAATAAAAACTCATAGTCCAGTTTGAGTCTATTCTTATAAATGTCTCCTTTTCAGGTTCAGGATTTCAGGATTCACTATTGATGTTCATTTTTGTATTATTTTTACGGTATAAAAGAACCTCTGAGCGGATCTGATATGAGAACTGATATTTCCCAGGGTTTTCTGGATTGTTTTACTGGATTTATGTATGTATTATCTACTATCTAAATGTCCTGGATTCGGAGATGCTTGTTTTGTGCATTTTGAAATTGACTCAGGTATATGAGACGTGAACGTGAACTCTTGAAATACGAATGCATTATATAGGCATATATACAATAGGAAATAACACTATTTAAACAATTTAGACCCGTTTATGTAAGCTATATCATAAAAGGCCGTCGGATTCAATAAATATTCCAGAATTGTGCCCTAGAAATCGTATAGAAGTTCAAACTACTCGAGATTACCGTTAATCGGCGTTTTTGCCGAGTAATCGGAGTGACTAAATACTGGATTATTGAAAAGCGTCGATTAACTTTCAGCATAATAAGCCTTCCAAGTAAACGGCACTATTTCAAACTTTAAATAATATTATGTATTTGATTTAAAATGGAAAGAGTGTAAAGGTAAACCAAAAGTGAGAAAAAAAATCGGTAATGTTCAAAAAGACAACTGCATGCTTCACGGACGTCACAAGAAAGTGGCATTTTACAAGAATAACCGTAAACCAACATTCTACAGGAAGTCCGCATTTTAAAACTTGAATTATTTTCTGTGATTTTGCATGGAACAGTCTACAGTCTACATTGTACAAAAAATGGAGCTGTAAGAAGGCGGGCGTAGGAATATCTATAGTGAGTGAGAGTTTGTTTGGGGGAAAGTCGTGAAGTCTTTACTTCGGCGCATTTTTCAGGCGCACTTCTGAAGTCGAGAAAATGGTGGCCAGACTCTCCCCCACTTCTTCATCATCATTGAGTGGCGGAGCTGAGAAAGTTCATTTTCCGTATAGGAACAAAATCCCCCGCAAAAAAATCTCTCTCCACAGGCTCTTCCCATATGCCATACTAGGGGAGAGTTTTTGAACCCGCATGCTCTTAAATACAGAGAACGAACTCAATAGAACCCAACCCTTCTTTCGCTGCTATTCTCCCTTTTCCACGAGCTTTCTTATTACGACCTCGCAGCCTCGCCTTCTGCATATTATTAAAAGTGCGGAGATGAAGACGATCAATATTTCCCAGAACTTACAACTTCGCAGCGAGTCGGTTTTTTTTTTGAAAAGTTGTGCTCCTTTCACCCAAGCTTTCTATTTAAAATATTTACAGCAGCTTGGGACCAGAAGGGATGTTCCAGCTAATGAAATTGAAATATATACGGAATCGAGTTTGGAATGGGAAATATGTAAACGTGCCATGAGAAAATAGAATCTACAAAGAAAAAGTTTAAACCCCCTTAATAATTTAATTTGAAATAAAAAGTTTATTTCAAATTGTCAATTAATCAAAACAGATTCTGTACAAGCACGAACGCACAAAAATACGTAGGTATTGTATACTGCAAATGGGAAATATATAAACGTGTGCCATGAGAAAATAGAATCTGTCATGAAAAACAAGACTTGTGCAATAACTCTGTATGGCAGTAAATTTGATTTGAGTCAGGTTAGGTTATGTTAAAACGTTAGCGGACGAGATTGATCCGTTCTACAAGGTTAGGTTAGATTTTTGAAATACCCAAATGACCAACAACTAACCTAACCTTTGGAATTATAGACCAATTTTACT
>JAQFYT010003464.1:0-10703 GCA_034694925.1 Ceratophysella denticulata | reverse complement strand
TCTCCAGTAACATTGTACAGTATTATTCCGTCTTCATTCCTCTGATATTTCCTTGGACATTCAGCTTCCCAGCGTACCAAACACCCAACGTGAAATTTGTGTGTGCAGCTGCTTGGTCTAGCAATTCGGTCACCGAAAGAAAAGTCATCTAAACACACCCCACACGTGTTTCGATCCATATCCGTGGCCAATACCGTCAACTTTCCCTGTTCCTGTTGGTAATAATAAAAGAATATTGTTTTATTCAACAAAAATTAACTCAATTTCCTAATAAACAAGCGAATTTGTACTTTCCCCACAACGCACAACTCAACTAGAATTTTGAATTTTTTCCCCGCCGCCAGACTCCGACAATAATCTTAACCTTATGGTATAGAAGCTTGTGAGAGTAAGTGGTGGGGGAAGGGAAGGGGACTCTACCCCTTCCCTTTCTTTTTTGATAATCTGGAACTAGTAGCGCTTGCCGTGTTTGGAACGCCTAGTGTGTGGCTTGTGGAGAGTCGTGCAGTTTTGAGATTGAACAATGTGTTCCTTGATAGGATTCATGTTATGTGGAGAGTGACCAATGTGTGGCTTGTGGGGGATCGTGCATTGAGGAGAAAGACCAATGTTTTTCTTGTGGGGACGGCAAAATTTGTGTACCATGGAGAAATGCAAATAATATGCTAATACATATGTTAATATTAAGACGCCGACGGAATAGTAGTGTCAAGAGTCAATATTAAAATAAGTAAGGCAAGCTCTTTTCAAATTTTCCATTGTTGGTATTGTTATTAGTTACATTATTTACATTATTTCAATTCAAAATGTTTGGATTTAAAGCACAGCCTTAAGAAAATTTAGCAAATAAAAACAAGTACACAACTTTAACGTCATACAAAATTTATGTAGGATATCCGGCATGAAAGAGATACACGAACTACTGTTCTTTCTGCGCAAGTCTCAAATATATTAAAAATAACAGGAGCTCGCCTGGCGAATGAGGAATAGGAATAAGGATATGCCATCTCTGTGTCTGTGCTCTCGTTAAAGAAAATTTAACATCATTTTCTAACATTCTACTGCGCAGTTCAGTCAGTATATTCCCGATAATTGCGAACACGCTGAGGCTAAGGTAATTATTCATTTTAGCTTAATTTTTCCGTTTTTATTCTATTTGATTAGACTATAGTGAAAGGAGATCTTCAATTGCAAACATTTTTCAGTCGCGACTCGTATACTAACGAAGGGAGGGACGGGTTATTGCTGACCTCAGTCGGAGAAGGTTTGGTGAAACCAACAGGCCCCTGGCTTTGTACTATAAAACAACAGAAGCTTAATTGTGTCAATCCCGGGACAGCTTTACATTACCACCTGGAAGCCTAAGTAAAATTTATAATCTGTAACATATCATTCCTGTTACTCTTAAAAAAATGATACATCTGGCGGGATCCCCGTCTTTCCTTGGTTTTGTCAAGAGATCAGCCGTCTGACGTCAGGTAGGCAACCGCCCAGGATTCTTTGTGATGTTTGACTTAAGTAATAATAAGAATTTATTTTATAGCACGGTTTTTATCTGCAATCCGGCGCGACAAACCTGGAGCAGTGTATAATCACGAACAGTTCTAGCGCTAGAAAGAAATGCTGCGTAATTATGAGCTTGATTTTGGTATGCTTATATTTAACATTTATTATGCTGAGCAAGGTTTATCAACTCTGTTGCTTGCTGGTTTGCAAAATTTTAAACTCCAGTAAACAGAAAAACCTAGCACGCAAAGATAAATCTATTGTTTTCACTGTTTTTCGAAAATTTTTAGGCGCAAATTTTAAAAACGATCGGATCGTGAGTTTACATTGTAGGCAATGCTCATGCTGCCGACGCAAAAACAAATGTTGGACGGATCATTCAGCATCTATCTATTTACAGTCTAGTTATAACTGATGAACAGATTAAATACGGAGATTTAGTTATTGAAACGATATTGAAAAAAGTGTGAAATGTAACATATTACTAATATTTTAGGTTTCCTGTCATATTCGTGTCAAACTCCTCAGGGAAGGTCAGCCATATTAGTACTTTATTTCAGCTTCGTAATCTTGGTCACCAGTTTAACTTCCATCGTGATAGTAAACAGAATATATCATTTTCAATAATTTGCAGATATGGATGACACAGAGTTGGTGATTAAAAAACCTAGGTTACTCTCGGATTCATTCAAATGCACGTTTTGCCTGCAATTTGCTACTCCTCCTATTCTGAGTTGCAAAAACGAGCATTTAGTTTGTTCAAAATGCTATTTACCCTGGAAGGAGATGAGCGATGGACTTTGTGGTACTTGTCGTGGTGAAATTTCGGTTAACTGTAAAACATTGGAACAAATTGGAGAGTGCATTAGTGCGAAATGCACATACAACTGTGGAAAAACAATTCCACTTACAGAACATGATAAACACCAGTCAGAGTGTGATTTAAGGTGAATGTCTTTGTAATAAGTGTCTCTTATCTAATGATCCGTATTGATGCACTGTTTAGTTTGCATGGAATAAATAAAATTTTCACTTATCTTTTTAGACCGACCTATTGTTTTATTGGTTGCGACGTGGCGTTTTCTTCTTCACGTGCAATGATTAAGCATCTGAAATCTAAACATGATCTTTTCGAAATTGAGCAATGGACGAAGGGTAAATTTTCAGTGAATTCGAGCTACGCATTCCTGCTTAAACCTGGATCTGCAGTTGATCGTAAGTTTTGGATGCATCTGATTGAGGAGTACGCAAATTTAGAGTACAAAACCGATATATCTTTAGCAATGAAAAATACTGATAAGGAATATTTTTTATGTATAACTTTGAAGGCCGAGTATTGGACACTTCTCTTTATTATATTAAACATAATAAAGATGAATTTATTGTTGAAGAAAACATAAGTGCAACCCATGTCCAATTTGTAGTTCGACTTGTCGGAACACCTATTGAAGCTGAAAAGTACCGAGCTAAAGTATCTGTCTGTGGTGATAATATGGTACGGCGTTCGTGTAGTATTTTCTATTTATCTAGTTACAGTTGTAGCATACACATAATGCATTTTATGTCTATATTACAACTAAATGTGTACGGTATACTTCTTTCCAGGTAAACAAGATAAGCTATGTCACGCTTGTAAACACCTTTCGTGAATCCGCTTCAACAATTGAGGACAAAGGACAAGCGGCGATTGTGCCCGTCAAAACAATTTTGCAATGGACTAGGGATCCCGCGTCTCGTCCCCATGAATACGAGGTTTCAATCAAAATACGGGACATGAAGTTGGATTTGCGCTATTTGAAAAATTGATTCTAGAACTCTAATGACTTTGTCTTATTACAGTTATTAGTTTATTCGAAATTGGTTATCAGTTCAGGCTCATTTGATAAAACAGCTTAGTTACACTTATAACGTCAACTAAAGATATTCATTTGAGCATGCGCTCAGTTAGATAATTAAATAACTAAGTACTTTTATATTTATTTATTTATTGAACCCTGAAATCAGGTTATTACGAGCAGTTATACTAGGAATCATCTTTTGTATACTTAATTGAATTCAATATTTAATTTGCCTTGTATTTGACTCGTGTAATAGAATGTTATTGATACATACAATGAGAAAAAATTAATTATTTAACCATTACTGCGTTATAAGCAAGTTATAGGTACTACTTTATCTAAGAATTATAATAATATGTCTTAACAGGAAATAAAGCATTACGTCAGGAAGCCTATCCCTTTCAAGAAAAGCTCATACGTTGGTCTCCACGTGAGAGTAAGTGGCGAGGGAAAGGATTTACTTTGATCCTGTAGTCTTTTTGTAAAATGCCAATGGCCAGCACTTGTCGTGTGGAGAATGAGTAAGAGGTGCCTTGTAGTGAGTCGTGCCGTGTGGGGATTGATGTGTATATTCTGGAGAAACCTGAGAGCAAGGTTATGAATCTCTTTGGCAGGACTTTTGAGTTCCCCATAGTTTGGATCTAGAGAAAATTCCAATCATTGCTCAAGACTTGTGCTGGTTAACTCTAATAGAGCATTGGACGGTGTTATGGAAAACGACTCTATCAAAAATCATTCTAATAACGGAATACGAAAAAACCCTGCTTAAATTTTTAATGGATAGACAAAGATTTACCTCCTTATCGAAATCATCACCGTGAAACGTGCAATACGAAAAAGTACATACACAAAAATAAAATTAAAATAAACCCAGAGACTAAATAAAATTTATGGTGAGTATTAAATCACCCAGTGACCTAAGTGAGTATTAAAATGAATATTAAAATTTATTACAGTGCCTCTTCTCCAACATCAAAAATGTCTAACCTAACGAAAACATAAATATTTTAATGCCTAAAAACGGGTTAACATAAAACACAATAAAAACAAAACATTACTTGTCATCTCCAGCAGTAATAACCCCGTCCTCCCCAGGGATTAACAGTGCATCATTTAAATCTTCAGTTAACTAATATAATCTAACTTCTTGTTCAATTGATTTACGTAATAGGAGGAGAAAAACGGAGATATGCCAAGCGGTGTATACCATTGTGCCGGCGGGGTCCTCTATCACGGTCACGAGAACGGATTTTCTTACTCGGAATTAGTGGATCGTGGTTTACACCATATCCTAATGCGCCATGCAATTCCCAAAGTGTTGAACTACGACCTCATCGATTTCAAGGATGGTGCTTTCTTTGTCGTTGTCACTCCAGACGAAGATGAAGCAGTGATGTTCACAATTCGTCGGATTTCCAGAATCCCGGATCAACAAAACGTGAGAATTAAGCTCACACGCGGACTGAATCTTGGTTATGCCGGGAATATTCGAGACCGACGATTCGTGACGGTTGAAGATGTCCCAACAATGAAACCTTTCGACTCCACTCCATATTTCGGCGATGAAAATTCGCGCACTATTACGTTTTTCGATAAATGATCTCGTAGTTTCGAAAATGTGAAAGGTTAATAAATTATTTTCTGAAAGTTCCAAGCTCTGGTTCGTTAGTTATACGTCTGTCAACTTGTTTTATTTCAAATATAAGTTGCAACTTTCTGGTCACCGGACTTATCCCGGTGACCGGGCTTTGCCCGGTCGCCGGGCTAAGCCCGGTCAGTAAATAACTAAATAATTGAATTACTTGCAAATATGAAAATTTAATTTTCGAGTTAGAAATATGTTAGGTTAGGTTAGTTTCATAAATACAAATCATAAAAAGCACATAAAAAAATCAAATTTTTTTTGTCAATTCTTTCAATTATGAGAAAACATGTTTTCACTGGATGCTCGGTTAAGTTTCAAGTATTGCAACTAGTTAGGGTTGCACATGTTTTGATACTCTTTAATTTGATCAAGAGTAATTGTATGTTAAAATTTGATTAATTCAAGTTAGGTTAGGTTCAGAATTAGTCGAAAAACACGTGAAGTATGGTTAATTGGGCTTAATCGTAATTTTTCTTCTGGAAATGTGTTGCATCTAATATGTCACTGGACTTAGCCCGGTCAGTAATTAACTAATTAATTCAATTACTTCCCAATATGAAAATTTAATTTTAAAGATAGAAATATGTTAGGTTAGGTTAGTTTCATAAATACAAATCATAAAAAGCACATAAAAAAATCAATTTTTTTTTGTCAATTCTTTGACTTATGAGAAAACATGTTTTTCACAGGATGCTCGGTTGAGTTTCAAGTATTGCAACTAGTTAGGGTTGAACATGTTTTGATACTCTTTCATTTGATCAGGGTTAATTGTATGTTAAAATTAGAATTATTCAAGTTAGGTTAGGTTCAGAATTAGTCGAAAAACACGTGAAGTATGGTTAATTAGGCTTAATCGTAATTTTTCTTCTGGAAATGTATTGCATCTAATATGTCACCGGACTTAGCCCGGTGACCGGGCTTTGCCCGGTCGCCGGGCTATGAATATGAGTTGGATAATAATTATAGCAAATTATTTTTGGTCATGAAATCTCGCAAACTAAATTCAAGTGCCGTCACAATTTAATTACTTCCAGAATCGACCATATGTTGTAAATTTTACAAATTAGGAGAGAACAGCATACGCAGAAATTCAAAATTACACATATATCATTCGTAAAAAACCTCAACACGTTAAACTGTCCCTGGAGGGGAAACTAATCAAACCTACGACTTCATTTATCGAAAAACGTAATAATGTTCGAATTCTCATCGGCGAAGTACGGAGTGAAATCGAACGGTTTCCATGTTGGGACGTCCTCCACCGTCACGAATCGTCGATCCCCCCATAACCAAGATTCAGTCCGCGTGTGAGCTTAATTCTCACGTTTTGTTGACCCTGGATTCTGGAAATCCGACGAATTGTGAGCATCAGTGCTTCATCTTCTTCTGGTGGAACAAGGACAAAGAAAGCTCCATCCTGGAAATCGATGAGGTCGTAGTTCAACACTTTTGGAATTTCATGGCGCATTAGGGTATGGTGAAAACCACGATGCACTAATTCGGAATAAGTAAATCCGTTCTCGTGACCGTGATACAGGACCCCGCCGGCAGAATGGTATACACCGCTTGGCATATCTCCGTTTTTCTCCTCCTATTACGTAAATCAATTGAACAAGAATTTAGGGTATATTAGTTGAAAGTCATTTAAACTAAACCTAACGTTAGCCAGTACTAGCAGATTTGCATTTTTAGATAAAAAATTGGGTAACTAACCTAACCTAATCAATTAAAGGTTGCATTTGATTAAACTAAGTAGAACTCACCAACTCATTGTAGACACACAACACATTCTTCAAAACCTCAACAATTTGCTTATTGTAGTTGCGGACAGTTATGTCCCTAACTCGAAAACGATAAGTATCAACACGTTCGGGTTCCATTTCACTACTATTGCAGTAAGAAATAAATTTTCAACGAAGACACGGTCCTGGAGTTTAATACAAAGTGTTTGTCTCCGGACAGCGACTAAACGAAGAATGAAAGGAGTATACCTTTGGTTACTTGGATGTTCCTTTTTCCAACCTAATGTACACGGCCTAGCTAACAGGAATTGAACATGTCACAATCGGTAACCCACTCCTATACGCACATCTCCTTAGCTTAATATCTAAACAATTCACTTCGAACTCTTCATACATAACCATTCTTCCAATATGTTACGTATACGTTTTTTTTTCAGCGGCGAAAAAATAAGTGTTGGTAATGCCAAGAAAGGGCAAGCTAGTCTTGAACGTAGGTACATAACACTTTGCTAATTAATAATTTGCAGGTATTCGCATGAATTGTCACAGCTTGGACACACAAATGGATCCCCATACTTTCGTAATCCACCAGGTAATGAATGCTTATTTATCTTAATCATGGTAATTCGAAAACATACCTTTTTTCAATAAAAACAAGGATTTTAATTGTCTCAGGTCGGTGTTAAACTGATTGTGGTAATGGAAAGCAACGAATCCCCTATACTGGACAGTGAACTACACGCTGTCTACCCTAATCGATCGAGCAACAGCGACAATGGTTTAATTGTTCTCACTTTGGTACATATTCTGTCGTTCGACAGGAATTATGAGCTCACAATAACTACTTTTATAGAACTAAGTGTACTGAATACGAATATACGTATTTCTGGCATCCATGTTCACTAATTTATCAAGAACATTCTTTTGATTTATGTAAATTAAATACTTTGTCAGTATTTCTTGCGTTGACCGAGTTTATTAACGCGCTTGGAATCATAAAAGAATTTCAAAATGCATAATGAAAACGTATTCGTTAAAACTTGTTACGTATTTTCGAATCATTTTTTAAATATCATGTTGGATGCATGATCCATATGTTATACATAACTTCCAACCTCTGCCAAGTGTATTTCATAGTCATTACTATGCGTTAAGTTTATGGTTACATGCACATGCACATACCACGGAATCATAAGTAAGACGCGTAAAGTTCGGTTAACCGGGTTATGAATTCTGTGAAGCCAGAAGCCTTGGTATAACTGTAACGTTTTTTTTGAAACATATTATGTATTTTTCAGAACTCATCTGTTCCCATACATTCACTGCGATATTGGTTAGGAACATTCCTTATGCTTGAAAAACAATAAAGTAACAGAAGTATGAAAATGTGACATGTGAGTTGGAGTAGAACACTTTGACTTTTTCTTTGGTTTAGGCAAATTTGTAATTGTAGACACCGCGCATGTTATGGTCGAGTAGGCAGCAGCATCGGCGTTTAGTATACAAGTAAGTTTCAGTTCGTCAATAGCTCTCGGAAACCTTCTTCGACTGCACTTTCTCACCAAATATCAATATTGTTTGAAACCATACTTATTTTTGACTTGAACGCTAACGGACAATGGCTGCTGAAATTAGAGGAACTTTGCGTTTTCGTGTCAGGTCGGCTGTCATCCGTAACTATGACAAGGAAATCACCGAAATGTTTCATGATTTACTTTTCGTTTCCATCGAATACGTAAGTATGCCCTTCATAAGAATTTGAATATGTCTGTTTGATTGAAACAAAGTTGCATAATCATAATGATTGAAACAAGATTTTCTAATTCCATTGTTTCAGGAGGAACAGGCTGATGGTGAAATGACTAATGGCATCTATCATTGTATGGAAGGTGTCTTCTACCATGGTCATACAGAAGGAATCTCGTGGGAAACTTTGAATGATCCCTTGTACACTACCTACATGCTCAACTGGAAAGTTCCGAAAGTTCTGAATTTCAAACAATTGGATTTCGTTCGAAATGGGGCATTCGTTGCTGATGTTTGGCGTGAATTGGATATCATACGGCTGGCCCGAGTTAGTCGAATTACTAGAATTCCTAATGGTGAGCAATCAGGGAAGGCAGTTTTGACTAGAGGAAAGAACCTCGGACTGACGGATACATTGGCGGCTTATACAATTCGTGATGCAGCTGTCAAGTGGTCACCAATCAGAATTTATTCTTACTTCAGGGCTCAGCTTAACCCTACTATTACTTTCCCTTAGAAAAACTTATGAAGTATTAGATAAAAATAATTACTCGTATTTTACAATCTGGGTGGAAATTTAATCTTCTAATGAAAGTCATAGTTTATGTTTTGCTTCGTTTTTCCAATAAATTGTGTTCTTCAAAAACAATTTCTCCGTTTACTCCTCCTATCTTTTTTTTGCGTACAAGGAAAAATGATTTCAGCATCAATATAACTTAGTTAGAAATATAATTTTAAATTAAATTTAATTTTTTTATGTGCTTTTTATGATTTCTACTTATGAAACTAACCTAACCTAACGCATTGCTAACTCTAAAATAAAAATTTCATATTGGGAAGTAATTGAATTAATAAATTATTTACGGACCAGGCTAAGTCCGGTGACATATTAGATGCAATACATTTCCAGAAGAAAAGTTACGATTA
This sequence comes from Ceratophysella denticulata, assembly GCA_034694925.1. Classification (NCBI taxonomy): domain Eukaryota; kingdom Metazoa; phylum Arthropoda; class Collembola; order Poduromorpha; family Hypogastruridae; genus Ceratophysella; species Ceratophysella denticulata. Next base: position 1,299 of record JAQFYT010003464.1, on the reverse strand, counting down.
AGCCCAATTAACCATACTTCACGTGTTTTTCCACTAATTATGAACCTAACCTAACTTGAATTAATCTAATTTCAACATACAATTACCCTTGATCAAATGAAAGAGTAACATAACATGTGCAACCCTAACTAGTTGCAATACTTGAAACTCAAACGCTGCATCCTGTGAAAAACGTGTTTTCTCATAAGTCAAAGAATTGACAAAAAAAATTTGATTTTTTTGTGCTTTTTATGATTTGTATTTATGAAACTAACCTAACCAAACATATTTCTAACTTTAAAATTAAATTTTCATATTGGGATGTAATTGAATTAAATATCAAGCACCCTATGCCTACAAGCGCAAAGACTGGATTGGCTACGACGACATTACTACTAGCACCACTGTCACAATCCCTTTGGGATCTCGAATTGGGATTGGACGGCGGATTTGTCTGGTCTGTCGAAACAGATGACTTCCACGGATCGTGCGGCCCTTCCCGCTCATTAAAACGATCTACCGAACGATGAACGGAGAAAGTCCCAAACCAATATTTTTTGCATAAAGCATTTGTCAGGTCAAGGTCCGGGCGAGTGTCGTCCATGTAAAGTCCGGCCCCCCTTTTCTCCTATTTTTTGGCTATTTTTACCGGAGTGGACGATATTGATTCGTGCCGAATCTGAGGTTACGTGGTAAGCGTACTGCGTACGCAAAAACAACTACGTCCCGTAGGTATGCATTTACCCCTACTATGTCGAGTACGGAACTAAGCCTCCTGACCTTATGCCTTAACAGGTTTTGATCGGGTTTTCAAGATGTAATAAAAGTGGGGTCAAGGATGATGCACGACGAGGGCCTACTAAATTCTGGTTTGTTCAGGGTTTTTAGTATTTGAAGTCTATTAACGCACACTTCAAATCTCTCCAGGATTCCTAAATCTGACGATTCCTGACCCATTTTATATGAGGAATTGAATAGGCCTATTAGCAAGGTCGTAGATCAACTGGTTCCCGAGATATTTCCAGTTTGGTGTAAACAAACTCCACTTGACCTCACGTGTATTATGCATGGGGAAATTTGCCTCTTCAACGATGCAAGGGATATGGCTTCTACGTTATGGCATGGCAACATTAATTTTATCAAAATACGGGCTAAATTATGATTGCAACATTTGGGCTAATAATACAAGTACATCTTTATATATAATGACGTGCATGTATCTGCCAACTCACTCACTGTATCCGTGTGAGGCGGGTTCAAAGTCCAATTTTTTCACTCCCCACCACGGAATTTGTTTGTTGCGCAGCCGAGACGGACAGT
>JAQFYT010003463.1:0-10706 GCA_034694925.1 Ceratophysella denticulata | reverse complement strand
ATCAAACTTGGGTCAAATTAGTCGATTTTAAAGGACACCGACCTCAGGTCGGTGTGGTCGGTGAGGTCGGTGTGGTCAGTGCATTTTAGCTAGTCCGTAGAGTAGACCCTCATTTGTCATTCTCATCTCTCTCTCATCGCACGCGGACATCGGCCATCATCCATCATCGCTGTCAGCTGTCGCGCTTCCTTTCCTTGTCATCCATCATCTCTCGCCTTCAACTGTTGGCTGTCACTGTACTGTCAACTGTTGACTGTGCTAACTGACAAAAAGCGGAAGGTATTACACCGTAGTCTGTTGTAAGTTGGTGGTTTGTAGTTGGCAAATTATTCAGCACAATTGCACTCCTTAGTCCTCATGTCGACGTCCGGTGCTGACGTAAGTCGTATGTTGTATGTATGTTTTGTATGTCATATTATTCATCATTACTTGCTATGCTTCATACAAGCTTTATTATTGCCTATTTTATCATGAAAAGAAAACATCAAATTACAATTAATAACTACCTACAACCTACTCAATCATAATCAACCTGTCTGTGCAGATATTGCTTGCGGTGCTAGTGTGAATATCCGGTCTAACTGACCCGAATTCGGTCGGTGTCCTACTTTTCGGTTAGGTTAGGTTATGGGTTATATCTCGAATCTCGATTCGATACACTCTAAAGACGTTTAAACTAACCTTGGGTCAAATGAATCGGTTTTTAGCAAGTCTGTGTGCTCGGTCATCGGTGGGGTCGGTGCATTTTAGTTACTTAGTCCGTGAATATCGCAATTCCTTGCCCCACAGACAGTACACGCATGTACCGACCGAGAACTGGCATCGCGGCACCCCAGTCTAGTCCATAGTTGATAGTCTAAGCATGTGGGTTGTGAGACCTAAGTCATAAGTAGATAGGGGATGCAATATAGACAATAGAAGAAGAAAGAAACGGTAGACAGGTGACAGGATTTTGCAAACGCATAAACGTTGATACCAGACTAGGTATAGGCAAGGTAGTAACGATATGCACCATATCAACATAAACGGGCTCAATTCTGGCTGTTTCTCTAATCTCCATAACCTTGTCTCAAGTCCCTCATTTGTCATTTTGTATTTCGTTTTGTCTGCCAAAAACAAAGTTGGTATGGCTCGGTAATTCTTTACAAAAGTGTTGAGTTTGTAGATTGCATTCCTTTTTCAAATCCATAGACAGCACAGGTTTCCTGCTGCTTGTAGTGTACGCGGCCACTGCGATACTATTACCTTAAATCTCTAGTTAGTTAAATCAATCAGAGTTTATACAACATCAAAGTGTCCATAAGCGGAAACCAGCGTGAATATACCATTTGGTTATTCTATCTTTCTCTGTACTCGTACTAAGAATTGCTGTAACTTATTAAGACACTAAAATAAAAGCTCATCAATCAATCATCAATCAATCATCAAAAAACTCCAATAATGCTCTGCCTGGAGAATCACAGCCCTGTTCCAACAAGCAACAGGGCCTGAACCTAGTCAAGCTGCTTGGGTGCAAATTTTCCTAATATGTTTTCTCGACTGAAAACTGAAACACAGCTTTTTCTGGTTTTAATTTTCCACATATGACTTTGACTTAATAAGGTTGGAAATGTTTATTAAAACCTATCAATTCTCATTTGTAATCTCTTTCCTGCTTGTCTACCAATCAGGCAGATTTTTCCCCGTATGCAAATCTGCCTTCATGATCTGGACAGCCTGTCACCGGTGGACTTTCTGTAATATAAATATATAATAAATATTTCACGTTTATTTATGTCTTTTAGTTGTCAATGGAATCGAATAATTCGAACGAAGTGAACCTAAGGAAACGAAAAACACGTGAGAGCGAAGAAGCTCCTACAGCTGAAGAAACTGTTACTTCTGGTGAAAAGGTCACGGAATCCCTTGGGGAATTGAAAGTTAAGAACGGTCATTCTATTCCACCGCTTGAAGACTTTAGCTCGTTCAAGCTAAAAGGAATTCTCACAAATAGCGCCGACTACAAACGTGTCATTGTTGAAGCAGTACATGAGGATGGAAACACTGGCGTGATTATTTTGGACAAAAAACCATTCACTGAGGAAGTGCTGGCTGAATTTTTGTCTGACAAAAGCAAGTTACGGCAGTTATTCCAGAACGACATTTACGGGAGTTACGACTGTTTCCCAATTACTGCTGCATCTGGTAAGACTTCAAAATTTGTCAGCCTCAATTTTTCTAGCTTCATTTCTAAAGTAGGATTAAGATTGAAGACAGCTGACAGCTGTTGTATAAGGGATCTTCTTGTACTATTTCAGAAATCAAGACTACAGTGATTTATCCAGCTACCTCGAAGCACGTTGACAAGTACAGCTTTCATCCATTGTATTTGGTTCAAGAATCCCCTGAAATTTACGAGAAAGTGACGCTTCCTCACATCCAATCAAGTGCTTTTACTCTGGACGTAAGCGTTACTTCGTTTCCTTTGTACTTAATCCGAAAATCCTAATGCATTGAAACAGATGTTTTACAGCTCTGATTGTTTTCCAGTGGGTGTACAACGTTTTGGAGCACAAGAAAGAAGCTGACAGAATTGTGTACGAGGATCCTGATAGTAAAACCGGATTCATCCTTGCTCCTGATCTGAAGTGGGACGGGAAAACTTTGGAGAATTTGTACTTGTCAGCAATTGTGCACGACCGTGGGATTAAGTCCATTCGGGAGTTGACGAAAGAACATCTTCCGCTGTTGGAGAATATTTTGGAAAACGGATCTGTAAGAGATTAAATTGTATTTTTGTCATGTCGTAGTTATCCCATTAACTACCTTCATACCTCTATGAGTTATCCATCAGAAATCTGAATCAGTAATCCACCGTAGGGTCCTCGGGTACGGGCGGGCATTGGGTTGACGACCTATGATTCAGATTAAAATATGCTACTCCACTTATGAAATAGTCATAGTGTGCTGCGGCTGCACGTTATACAGCTGCTCTGATCACGAGATTCAACCGGCTTTGACATTTTTATTTTTAGTGCCGTTGTCGCGTGTGAACCCTCGAAGTGAAAGTAGGTCAGGTTTTGTTCGATTAGGTTTGGCGTTGGTGTTAGGCTTTGTGAAACCTAACCTATCCAAAACTATACTACTCCCAAACCCAAAATGTTAGGATCCACGCACGACCAATACCAATGGTACCTCTTTTGTACAATATTCTTCAAAAATATTACTTAAACACATCGAAAATATCGAATTTTTTAATATTTTTGAAAGAATCGTGATATTTTTGAAGTCCTGCTGATCCTAAAGAATTACAAATTATGACGTGAGACGTGAAGGATTGGTGTCGTTTTCGTTTGCAGTCAAACAATGTATTTTTTGGCTTTACTGTTTCAGAAAGCTATTGTGGAGAAGTACGGGATCAAGCGAAGCCAGCTTCGAATTTATGCCCACTACCACCCGTCCTATTATCATTTCCACGTGCATTTCAACGCATTGTATTTCAGTCCACCAGGTAGGTTATTGTACTTCGCGTCAGCACTATCCAAATTGAACATTCAGTTGTTTCAAGTTCTACTAAAACCGAATATCCTTCTACCTTCTAATTCTTCAGGAATACTGACCGAGAAAGCTCACTTACTTTCAACTGTGATCGACAACATCAAAGGAAACAGCGCTTATTACCAACAGGCTACATTGCCTTTCGTGGTTAAAGAAAACGATCCGTTGTACAAGAACCTGGTTGACTATGGCTACCAGTTTTGATCTGGAGGACGACAAAATCCGTGACCCTCATTCTCCTTCATACAAAATTATTGCTGAGCTTCTTCCAAAATTGAGTGTTCTCAATCTCTTCATATTTAATTTAGACTCATTCCCAACACTAACTGTAGAAGAAAACAGTGTTCGTTTAGGCGGACTTAGTAGTATTCGTGTCTATTTCGAAAGTATTCGTTTTGTAAATAATTCTAATCCCGTAGTATCATTCGACAATGGTTCTCTTCACTGTCGACTGCTCGTGCAACCGGCTAGAAGTGCCTCTGGGTCGTGTCATACTCAAATCTTGCAAATTCCATCCCATGAGTACGAAGCAACCCTAAAAAATCTCTTCAAGGTATCTCAGAACGAAGTGATTCTTGAGGAAACTCAAGAATATTCTATTCAGTGTCGCTCATGTTCTTCAACACTGGGTGCGGACGTTGTATTTTCAAAAATTCGGCAACTTCCTAGTTTCAATTGGGAGGAAAGAGCAAGTGATCTTTGGTTCTGTCATCCGCCTCATCCTGAACCTGAACTAACCTCGGCCTGCAGCGTTCATCAAGTTACTGAGGATGTTAAGAAATTGAATTTGGAAAAAACTCCAGCAAATGTTCTCAATATTTTAACATCCCCGGACCCAATGATGTGTTTGTATGGTCCCTGCTTTTGGGTTATTCACAGAAAACATGTTGAAGGTATTTCTACTTACAATTCCAAGTCGGCGGAAGTTACTTGTCTGAATTGTTCTGCTGAAATCGGTCTCTGGATATCAAGAACTTCTTTGCAACTATGGAACAATGGAGTCATCTGGAATTCCAAAAATTGTGAAGATAATCCCGGTCCAGCCCAAGTGTCTCCTGTGAACGACTTCAAGAAAATTGCGTTCTCCGTCATTCGGGAGGCCACTAGCCTGTTCTCATCTAAGTTTCTCATTAAATGTGGGACCACTGAAGAAGCACTTTTTCTTTGGAGCTTGGATCGGAATATGCAGGTGTACTTCAGGGATGAAAGAGATGCAATTCAGGACGAAGTCCGACTTGAGCCTGTCAAGTCAGTAAAGGTCATGTACACGACAAATCTGACAGACCCTGCCCTTGACGACATTTCAGATATTGACCAAGAAGTCGTTATTCCTAAAAGTGTATTTGATGCTGGACTTGAAGCATTAGAAAGTACAACGTCCTTTACTTCAGGATCTTCACTGAAGAGTGGGTATTTGCTGTATTAGTTACTAAGTATTCAGTAGTGTTCGGGTAATGTTTATTATTGTTTTCTTAATAATAATAATAATAATAAGTGCTAAATGAACTGAATAAACTAACAAGAATAAGAGCAAATAGCGACTATGATCTATAATCATAATTTTTTATTCTATGGATATGAGTTACAAGTTAATTTCACTCGTGGTTGAGATAACTGAGACTTTTGAGTCGATTGCCGTGAGGTCCTCCTGGTCGAAAATACCTTCCAAAGCTCCAGTGTAATAGGAATTGAAATTCATTCTGTAAAAGAAGCAATTTAGCTCATTTTAAGATTAAGATTACTGATTATTATTACAGATTTTAGATTAATATTTTCTATGAGAATTACCTGTAGATTATATTGACAACTTTGGAAGACTGATTCGGATTTTTCACAATGCGTGAAACATCTTTGAGGAACTCCACGAGACCAGCACTGAACTGAGCATCGTAGGTTTCAACCAGTGACTTCCCTCGGGTTGGTCTGGGTGTTTTACCTTTAGGAGTCTTGTTTTTGTTCAGGAAGTGGGATGAGAATTTCAAGCATTGAGAGAGTAGGCCTGTGATGTTGTCCAGCAGCTGAGCATTCGTCAGCATAGAATCTTCTAATATCCCGGCTGTGAAGGCCGTGTGCGCAACCATCACCTGATCCACGTTTTGTACTTTAGCCATTGTGGAAAGGAAAATATTCCAGGCTGGCTCGATAACCTGAAATGCATTTGTTTTAGAATTCCAATTTCTCAGACATGCAAATACATAGGTTAGATGAGCAATGCACAGTGTATTACCTCAAACGCCATATAATACTGAAGATTCTGAACAAAATTCAACATTTTCTGCCGAACAGAAAAGGCGGCTGCTTTCTCATAGTCATTCTTCAAATCAACTTTCTTGTACTTCTTTCCTCCAATCCAAACACGGCAGAGTTGTCTCTCCACGTGTTTACAGAAGAAGAGATGTCGGAAAAATATTTGGTAGCAACAGATAGCTCGCTCATTGAGAATTAGGGATATCGGCCACTCTACTTCATAGCCAAACGAGAAGGCTTCAACGCCTGGAATGTTCAGACTCTAAAAATACACACAAAAATCGTAGTAAAATTTTTAAGGTCTTGCTTTGCTATCTCAGTAAAACGTTCCAGGTTGACACCTTGAGTAACATACTTCTTTCTCAGTATTTGTCGAAAGTTTGATGACATTGATGACCAAATCACGAATCCCAGTTGGAAATATTGCCACTTTCACAGAGTCCTTGTAAGGGTCTGTGCAAGATGATGACGTTCTTAGAGCCAGTTCCAAAAGGGAGCTTAATCTCATCACATTCAAATCATAAACAGGTTTAGAGAGCTCCTCTTCCGTCAAATCCAGAAATTGAACAATGAAATCACCCTGTTGCAATGAAATTAATTGATCGAACGATTAAGACGGAAGCGAACCTTCTAGTTTGATTAGAACCATACAGCAAAGTTAAAACTTTCACCTGGTCCATGAGCAAATAATGTTTGACAGATTCAATTCTTCTCATCAAATCATATTCATTAAGCAGAAGGTCGAGCAGTGTTTTGCTTGCAAAGGAGTAAGCTTTCTCAATTGAATTTACATATATCCGCTCGTGGATACTGTACGTAATTTTTCCACCCTGAATAAAAAAATAATAGCAATAAACACTTTGTAGACGACGAATGTCAATATGAAACGATTCCCAGTACCATTTTCAGGTCACAGCCTTCAATGTCGCCAAGATTATGCAGGTTTTAAGTTAATGGGATTCAGAATTAAATTCGAGATTTAGTTAAGGTCAAAATATGTTCTTCCTCACCATGTAGAGACATACATCCTTTCCACACTGCCGGATCACATTCAGATATTTCCCAGACTTGAGAATCTCACTCTCAACTTTCTTGAGGAAGGAAGGACACTTCTCCTCTGCATCCTTGTAACGGTTTTCCCAATAGTCATCTGACGCCACAAATTCACCACAATCGCTTTCAACACCTGATCGAACTCCTTCGTATACAAAGAACTCGGAAAACGGATCCTTGATTATACCCTACAGAAAAAATCAATTCGTAGCCATCCACCTGTTACAGTACTACTGATACTTACTATGTAGAATTGAATTTGGGAAATACAATATAAAAACGTGCAATGACAAAATAGAATTTTCAATGACAAATAAGACTTTTGCAAGAAGTCTGCATGGCAGTGATATTGGTCAGGTTAGGTCGTAACCTGAGTTAGGTTAGGTTAAAATGTTGGCGGACGAGATTGATCCGGTCTACAAGTTAGGTTAGGTTTTTCAATACTCAACTGACCAACAGCTAACAAAACCTTTGGAAATATATACCAATTTTATTTATAGAAGCATTCTATTTCTTATTGCAAAAGTCTTCATTTTCTTTGCATACTCTATTTTTTCATTGCATCGAAAAATGCCAACCATTGAATATCATACCTTATAAATCCAGTTTTCCAAAATATGGAAGTAAGGTTTGCAAGCGGCTTCAGCAAGTGTATGACATAACTTCTGACCACCCGCATCCCCAACCATAGACATTGCCTTTTCGTGAAGAATAGTTAAAACTTGACCACCACGAGCATTCGTCTCCTCAATGGACATCACAATGGCACTGATAATCGTCAATCCTTGCAAGGATGGATGGATGAAAAACCAAAGTTTTTGAAGAGTTAATTCATCCTACAGATCAAATGGAGTGGAGTGTAATGTAATATCGAATTCGATGTTTCAAATTGCTTAAAAACACTGCAGAACATACTACATAAATATTTAGTCACAAATCTCACTTTAGCATGAAGAGTTTCCATTTGAGCCAGAAGAACCAAGTATTCCTTGACAATGGATCGGATAACTGCAGCAAGAGCCTGATTGACTTTTCCATGCTCGAATTTTAACCAATTCTCCTCAAATCGGGCGACAGTGTAGTAGTGCCCAGCAACCTGTGTGATCTGCAGAACCAGGTCCTTGAGAGACGCTTCAATTCCATCGTCAACCTGAAAAGGAATCAAGCATTATCACATTCCATACGAGTAAGGTATAATGTTACGGTTCGGCTCGGCTATAATCTTGGTTCTGTTATAACCGAACCGGTTCATATATTGAATGCGGTTTTGGACAATTAAACACCATTAGTCAAGCTAATCGGATTTCGTTAATTATGGAATGTGGACCAGAATCAATCGCTGTTTCTAATGGTGCACTCATTGTCAAATTACACATTAATTAGAAACGCTCCTAAACGCGTCCAAATAATTTGACATTTTCGGAAGGAAAAAATATTCTGAGCTTGAAACTAATTACACCATTGAAAAGAGATCTAACTTCCGGTACAGATTCCATATTTATCAATTTCATCTTGATTATTGGTACTTAATTGGCCAAAACCGTATACAATATTATATTCGAACCGGTTCGGTCATAACAGAACCAAGATTATATCCCAACCGCAACATATACAAAATAACCACAGCAAGGCGAACTGATTGTTTGTTCCGTACCATAAATCCAATTCTGTTATGAGAAATAGTATGAATGGTAATAAGATGGGTTTCCACTCCAGTAAGCAAATAGAGGAGTTCCTGAGTTAGCAATTTATCCTGGTCTAAGGCAGACAGTGTTTCAATCGGTGGCATTAGATTTTCCAATCCAGTCTCCCTTGGAAAGTTTGGAATAAAATTGTGAGTGGCATGGGTTCGATTGGAATTACGGAACGGTGGCTGAGAGGCTGCTGAATTCTGTGATTCCAATGACAACTGAGCGTCTGCAATATCTTGTAAATGCTTCAAATGAGATCCTGGTTCGTATTCGAATGAATCCATGTTTAAGCGGATTGCCTCCAATCTAAAAAAAATTCCTTGAACTTTTAGTTCATATACAGGTGTAGTATTTTCTCTGGCCTAAAGTTTGACGCTTTTGGCCTATATATAAATCAGGATTTCAGTACAAAGATGAAAATGACATTTGGGTCGAGTCTTAGTTAGTCTAGGCCAAAATGCGTTAAAATTAGGCCATCATTGTCCTGGTTGGGCGTGCTCTAATAATACATTTTAGGTTAAGTAGTATAAATAGTAAGTTTGACAGGTTAAGCGTTAGGTTAGGGCATCATAGACATAGATTCCAAATGTGAAATTAGGTTCATGATGCACTGGGTAATCAATCCTATTGCAAGGATAAATGGATGAAAAACCAAACAGGCTGAGGCTTTCTTCTCAACCTAACCGAAGTTAACCGCAATACATATATAAGTACGTGACACAATTTCAAGGGAAAAACTAAAAACGGGGTTTTGGCATTTGGTAATCAGCGCCCCTGTCACCTGTTGCGCCCCTTTACGCTCCTCAGTGTTGCCAGTTGTTAACCCTAAGCCATACGCTTTAGCATCTGAGATTCATTCTGTAAGGTTAGGTTATGGTTTCCGAAACGCCCGCGAGTTTGTAATGTTTGAGAAACCTAACCTAACATAACGAGAATGTATAAACCTAAATGTACAGCTTACCGTTGAGAACTGCCAACACTGATGACTGAGGTGAGCAGAGATGAGAGAGGCGCAGAAGGAGCGCAGATTACCAAAACCCCTAAAAACGCGATTGCACACACACGACAACGCAACAGTTGACAGTTGACAGTAGCATCTGCGCAAAAGTGCAAAGGCAAATTTTTTGGCTTTCCATAACACATTCAACATTCATACATGTTAAAAATAGGTTATATTGAAATTATTGGCAAGGGTGAAGGGTCAAAAGTTGAAAGTACTTACAACTTACAATGAACGGCCAGTTTCAGTTCACTCAGGAAGTCAATCAAGGCAAGGCGGCTATGACCTCAGACCTTCAATGTTGCGAGAGACGTTGCCACCCACTGCCCACCACCACCTGCACTCTGTCTTCTCTGTTTTAGGTATCTGTGCTACTACGGTGTAAAGCGATAGCCAGACAAGCCAGACAACAACTAAACTCCATAGCTCGCTCTAGCCAGATAACATTACTCACTCATTTTCGCGCCTTTCTAAAACAACTCATTGAACCCCGAAGTACCGACGACCAACAGAGAAAAGCCTAATCTATGGACCACCACCGTCGCGTCGAACCGAGAATGAACATTTTTTTTTGTATTTTTCCTATTGTGTATTACAACGATTTATGTATTTACTCTTCTGTTCGTGCTTAATTTCCCCAGAATCATTTATTTGAAACCTTTATGCTCATAATGATAAATGTAGAGCTTGGGCGTATTGTACCTTAATTTGTAATTCCATAAGTTGGCAACCAATGGACGCTAATTAACAATATCTTTCTACAAGTTCGGGGGGCAACAGGAATATTGTTTTACTTTAAATAATAACTATGACCTGACCCAAGAAGTTACGAGGTATGACTACATTCTCGCCTGACCAATCCACATACGGCTTCACATGCACTAACAGCGCTCATTCGATTATGATTTATGATTATGCCATCTGAACGCAGCCATTGTACATAGGCTTTCATGCATTTGAGAATTACTTATAGCAATAGTGGTTGGGTAATCTAATTCACAAGCTGCAATATTATTTATTCCACTTTATTAATACTATATTAATTAATAATAACATAAATATTTGAAGGCTAATTGTAGAACTACATAGAATTAATAAATAGGGGGTTTATAGTCCGCTATATACCATACGGTCTGGCAGACTTTGGAAACCATCGCTCCCTTTAATTCAATGCTATG
>JAQFYT010003462.1:0-10707 GCA_034694925.1 Ceratophysella denticulata | reverse complement strand
CCCATCTCTGCGGCCGGACGATCGGACATATCCGTGGGGCACCCTGTATAGCCGAAATTTGTATACAACACCCTTAACATTTTAGACCAAAAGGTCTTATGGGACGACGCATGCTGGCCGTCTGCCTGTCCGTCGGTCCGCAATGCTCTATTTAAACGAGTTCCGTATGGCAGCGAAATATCTGCGCGATGAGAAAGTTATACAGCAGAAACTTTTTTTTCAAAAATACTCGAAAACCCAAATGAAGAAAATTCATGTTTAATCATATAAGCATTGACGTCTAGCTAAACCCATTGGATAGCCATATCTAACAAGCACATGGGAGCAGATAATTTTCTAAAAAATTAAGCTCTAGTCAATGTCATCTTGCTAATAACCTTCTGGTCCCAAGGTCACACGTGAAGCAGGCTTTTATAATTCAATCGATTTGTTAAATTATGGTGCCAATTGTTGTACTACACACTGCCATAGTGCAATCAAGAACCTTCACAGATTTTTTATTTTAACTCTGAATCTATTCTAAAAATTATTTTACATTTGGCGCAAATTTGGCCAGCTTAATCTAACCTAACCTAACCTAAAATCATAAATGTATTCAACATGAACTCTAGGGCAACCGTTTCTGAAACCAATACATCTCACCACGTCTCTACATTAATCACTACTCAAGTTATAACATTTGGCGTAAACCCTTCCCTTCCATTTCTTTACATTACGATGGTGGGATGGGGGGTATCTGTATCGGAGACTCTTAACCTTCCCTCTCACAAAACCCAAAATTGAAAATGAAAATAAAGATTCTACCTGGTATCCAATCCATGCTATAACTATAGACATCGAGTTTAATATTTATCTTATTTTATGATTCAAGATTAAGTGGGTAATTGAATTATGAATTATGTAATGCTAATCTCGCTTCTCGCTTTACGAAGTAAATAGTTCACTGTTTCCGATCCGACTTACCGGTCGCAATATGCTATAATATTTCCTGTGTAACTTCATGGTACGTAGTACATGAATGGATACGGCAACAAGGTTGCATGGACGTGAAATGATATGCCTACATCAATCTCTATCAATAATTACGAGTAAGATAAATAGGGTTCGAATTATATATACTATTTTCACCTCTAATTTCGTGGACTAATTACAAATATCCAACATACCCACCTATCTTTACATATCATATGATAGTAACAAAAATGAAAACCTACAAATTGACGCGTTGTGAATGATTCAAACATTGATCTATAATGCACACCAATATATTACATAAATGTGCTATCAATAGAAGAACTAACCATGGAATACTCATGACATAACAATCCTAATGGTCGCCTATCGCCTCCAGTTCCAGTTATGCAATGAAGCAGTTAATATACAAGAGAAAGGACTTACCCTGATCGTAGTGAGTCATGAAGAAGGCTTTCATGGTGTTCCAGTTGATGTAGGACATGTCGAAACGGTTGATGCAGATCTCTGAAACTTCCGGTAGAACACCCCAGTTGACCTTTTCGGGGCCAGCACTTGTTGCAAATTCCATGTTGCAAAAAAGTGTAAAGTAAAAGTGTTCAACACTAGTGTGTTAGTAAAAAATCGAAATAGTTATCAGGTCACAGGATTGTGAAAACAGTTAATAATGGGACAATTCTGGCAAAGGGCTCTTAACTGAACGAGGTTCAAACGCGATATGAGGAGCTACTGTCAATTTGTGGCCCTTAAATAGTAGTATTAGACCGTTCTAAAAACCGAAGGGTTGCATAAGCATAGGGTGGTCCAGTTGATAGTGAATGGGACCTGAGACAGGTGTATCGAGATACTTCCCAGAAAGTACCAGGTACGGAAGTCCGACGGACTCGAGAAAGGTGCCCTTCGCTCATCCTCTGGGTTTTCATAAAGAATTGGTTAACCTAATCTCGATAGGAGTCAAAATCGGAATGAAAAGGTGTACATGACAAGAGGGATTAAGCTAATTTTAGATCTAAGAAAAGGTGAAAAAGCCACAAAGGCGATAAAGTCAAGACAAGGCATTTGTAAAACAAAAGAAATCCGTCAACGTGTTAAAGATATGATTATGAAATATGAAATGGCAACATGCTTTCGGTCCCTGACGCTTGGGTAAAAATTCTTGTCGAAGCAACCCATTCATTTTAATATGCCTCACACTCACACTGTGAATTTAGTAATTCTCTGGAAACCCGTCAATGTGTTAACATTTATGGTTAAGAAAGGGCTACATATAACCGGTCAATGCTGACCCGGCGCGTCGCCCTTTTGCTAATTCTGGACAAAAATAGTTTTCGTCCACTTCATTCCATGCTTTTTAATATATGCCTCACACGCCTGAAAAATTTTAATCCAGAAATCGAAGTGAATTAATAGAATAAATGTAATAAAAGTATTTCGCCTATTTCTTATAAAAATCAAAATCTAACTAGGAATATTTTAGGAAAATTTTTTCTTATGTCAGGAACATGGCCATAAGAGATATGATAAGGCCGGAGATATAGACCTTTTAAGAGACTACTTGAGAAGTTTATTCCTTAAATGTCCTTAAATTTTGTAACGTTTCATTTAATCTTTAATTTGAACTGGAGGGACTCACATATCTACCTAAATTATGACTCTGACCAAAGCCTTTGGTTAACGAACTATCAAATTTTCAGTTTTTGAAGTATTGCTAACCCGGAGATAGAGCTTATTCTCAGATCCATCTTATTTTATGAACGCCCAAGTTTAAGATAACTATCGATTTTAGAGGTTTCCCAGGCTGTATAAACGATAACTCAAAAAATTATTTACCTATCGCCCTGAACTATGTAGCATAAAGTTTTCCCGCTGTGTGTCCAGAATTCTATATCTAAAAGGGTGATGACAGTAAAAAAAATGCTATTTCGATCAGAATCTATAGGTTTCAGCCATTATTACGATCAGCTTTATTAGGTATATATTTAGTAAAACGTTATAAAATTAGAGAAGCAAAACATGATTTCTCATAACACCCTTACTAAAAAACTGAGCGGATTAATATTTCTGCCTTCAACTTTTTGATTCTGATCTCAGCAAAAGTTGTTAAGTAACGAGCTTATCCAGCCATTAAGGAATTGCCAATCCGGAGATATGGAGTTTTGAAGATACGACAAAACAACTGAAGACTTGTGTGTTTCTTAACTTAATGTTTCACTAATAAAACTGAACGGAGTAACACCTGTGTTTGAAAAGTTGGATTTCTGAACAAAATCTACTTGTTCACAGATTGTCAAATCAGCCGTACATATTCGGAGAGGATTTTCTCAAATTAAATCATAAGGTATATTAATCTCCAATCCAAAGTTCATAAACGTAAGACAGACTACGTTCATCTAGGTACCTACATACAAAATCAAAACCTGTTTTATTTGGTGGAAGTCATAATCTAATCGGATCGGAAAGGTTTGAAATTGGTATTGATAACAACGAGGCCTGCTGCTCAATTGTCAGCGTCGTAAATCAATACAAGACATAGAAGCACCAAGGATCTGCAATGCCAAACGTTTATTGTACGGTTTTGGACAAATCATGAAGTTTAGCATTTAGTTGTGCTAAAAAGTTGAAACAAACCGACATCGTTAGTCCGCTGTATCACGAACTTTAACGAACAAACCTCGGATTTCTTTTGCTAATTAATTTGCCAGTTTTTCTGTTAAATCGTACGTAAAATAAAGTCAGCATTAGGGTTTGTGCAGTCTAAATGCTTTGATATTGACAGAGTCAAGAAGGAATTCCAAGTATTCGGAGAAATTCTGCGTTCACCTTTTCCCACGTAATGTTTTATATTTATAATTGTGATTGTGACTGTTGTTAGAGACCTGAAATGCTGTTCAGTAGAGACTAGCAAGAACTTAATTAGTAGACAGCGGAATGGGTATATCATATACTTAATCCCATTACAAACAACCCTTCTTCAATACTCCGACCTTAAAAGACAAAGGAGCGTGAACGGCTTGAACTGAACTCCAGACTTCAGCCAACCACCAGTGGTTTCATTTGTGAAAGGACATGGCCCACCTACTGAGAATTAGGTACCAAATTACCAAATGCATCTATGTGAGAAACAACATAGAAAATCGCAAAGTATATGTAGGCGCCAGTAAGTATTTGATGTCTTTGTCGGATAACGGATAACACTTTGGGGTCAGGTCAGGACGTGCATAAGTGCCAATTATGAAGAGAAAACACAAAGTAAAACTATTTAAATCAGCTCACTCCGAGAAACAATACAGATAGAAATAAAGGACTTTGAGTTGGAAATAGGATTCCTGAAAATATTCGCATGCAAATAACACCAGGTTATGTATATAAAAGTTCTGCTCATTTGGACGTGATGTTTGACTCATAAATTCCGGATTAATTATTTTATCATTAATGACAATCATTAAATTCACTACACAGGCAGGCATATATTACATAATTAAATAAACAACACCAATTTAGTGCATCTTTATTCGAAGCACTTTAATAACAAGTATGAATAATTTGAGCATGCAACATGCAACTGTTATTTGCTATTTGCATATAAACAATCGGAAATCGGAATCAGTCTTACAAAGTGGATATAAAAGTTCATATTTACGTTTAAGTAGCAATGGGAATGGAAGCATTATTCTTCGAAGTCCTTCTGGATCAGTCAATATTTAGCTTAAGTCTTGGACAAATAATGCAGTGCTTCCGACATTGCGAATGGAGCGTGATCAAAGATCATCCTTTTGGAAATGATAATGTCATCGAATTCAGTTCTATCCGCCCATCTCCAGGTATATTGAGCAACAGGTTCTCGCCACGTGGAGTAGCTGAAAATATTATTGATAGGATCATTACATGCGTATTTCCAATTTCGTTAGACAAATTCCTGAATTCAAGAATGTATGGGGTCCATAATTTAATACGAATGTATTAATACAGCATAAGCCAAATGCTACCAACCTCAAGTTGAACTTATGAGTTTTTGAAATGTAGAGTATTTTCCCAGGAGGATACATTCCTTCGAGATATAGATACCGGGTTTCGGGGCATGCCTGGCTTGAGTTTATACTACTACCCCCATTAAATTGCTACATCATACCGGAATAAATCATTAGCGAAATCGTCGTTAAAAACGATCATTTGGAATGAATGGGTCTAACAATATTCCTATTCATTTACTGTGAGAACTTACATATGCATTTATTTCGTTATTATTTGCTGGCATTATAATTGAAATATCGCCGTCGGAGTTACTGTAAGCCAATCTTGACGTGGATTTAGAGGAATCCGTCCGACCAACAAGTTGGAACTTCTTTTTGCTTCGAAAGCAACAAAATGAACCTCTGAGTAAGATCTGATACTGTAATGGTAGAAAAATCGTAAAATTAATCTACAGTTTTGACGTAAATGCTACAGTTTCATATCAATTCAATACCTTTGGAAATTCACATTCTTTTATGGCTGTGATCAAATCTTGTTTCAGCCTTTCAAATTGTAGAATTCCCAGACGTATAATTAGATCATGTCCATAAGTAACTGATGTAACGAAGCTGTTGCAGAACTCCGCTGCACTTTTCGACAGGAGGCCCCCTATCGGAAATAGAATCATGCTAAATTAGTTCGGATTGATGGTTTCAAATACGCAGGCAGGTAATATTTAATTGATTTCATAATATCTTACCCGGAGGTGCATATGCGTAACACTTTATACTTGGGTACTCCTTTTTCCATAAAATGGACAAAATGGTTCCACATGCCGCTCCCAAGCTATGACCTAAACCAGTAATTGTATTTTATTATATGATTTCACTGGTACCGGCGCCTCAAAATAGTCTTGACGTACCTGTAACAATAATTTGGTACCCAGGATGACGGAGTAATAACTTTGGCATAATTTCAAGGCCATCCAATTTCTCCTTGAGCTTTAAACTGGTTAGTAATATGCCGTGATGAGCCTACAAGGGGTGTCACAAAGTATTAAATAAGAACGTGTATTGCATGAGGTACGACTGAAGTGAATATTATTATGAATTCATATTATATATAATATTCATAGATACGTGCATGAAAACCGACAGTTAAAAATTACAGGTTTCATACGCTAATTACTATAGCACCTGCATTGAAAGCAATATCGTGAATCGTGACGTACTTTGAAGGACGCCGGACATCCAGGTATAGGCATTGGCCAGCCCGACATATCCACGACAACGTCATTGAAGGCAAAGGTCCCTCGAATGCCCAGTACAATTGACTTTGTTTCATGATCAAGGGCCACAAAGAAGGGCACATGAAAGATTTCATTTTTGAAGGACACGTGAATAATGTCCTTCATTTCCAACTGGAGAATGTCCACCAGACCAGCCGTGTTTGAGAAACAACAATTATCACCAGAAACTTCAAATGGATATCTCCGTCCACTACGAGAATTCATATAGATTACACAAACATGTATAGAATTAAGTTCCGCAACTCTTGGCTTTTAAAATTGTTAGATTGTTAGTTTATTTACAAACTCACGATAAACATGAGCAGAAACTGGTGAGATTCCAGGGTCGACTGACGGGATTACTTCTGTCCAGAACTAATGACGCCCATCCAAATGGCGCACAAATATATTTGACGAAATATGCTAAATATTTTGGTGACCTCCATTCGTCACCAGTTATGAAATCCTTGTTCACTTTTTCCGCTTGATTTCCATCGCTAGGTTCTTCCTTTATTACATCCATTGAGGCAAGCTTGACAAGTTGTCGAGCCCGGTCAGCTTTCGCTTTTCTAATCCGTTGACAATTGTGAGAATGCTTAGCAGCTAATATAACCATACCAGCTACAATGTCACTGTGGACCAAATCTTCTCCACCCAATTGCGTAGCAAATATTTCTGTAAAACAGTGTCAAATAGAATTATGCAAGCTTGGTTACGTCTATCAAACGGCCAGACAAGCAGGAAGTTAAACTCACTCGCAATTTCCCTGAACGCATCTTTGACTTCATCTCTTCTTCCCTTATGCCGGCACATCCAGGAGCAACAGATAAGTTTCCAGTAATTCTCCCATCGCTTACTGTACTTGGATTTCCCAAAGGGAACGTCAGTATTCGGAAATGTTTTATAGTAGTCAGAAGGATCCTTATAAGGCAGGTTCGGATTCTTTGAACCTCCCAATGGATCAAAACAATACATGAGAAACAGGAATTGATGAAGGAATAACAACCAGTGGAATATAAGTAGACCTGTAATACGTGAGAATTTGTTTGTATGATGATATTGATAAGCGCCGTTATCGGCATTGAATAAGAGTTCCGGAAACCTACCACAAATGAGATTGACCGCGTCGGCAGGCTCTGAACATTCAGTCCCATTCTTGTTCCAGAACCAAGCCGCTCCCCATGCATTCCAGCCAATTCCAGCTACCTCGCTAATGATTCTATTCAATTGGGTGTAAAATATATATACATGCGGAAATATCTTAAGCAATGGTATATCGTTTATTAGTCAAAGAACCAACCGGAGGTAAAGGAAAAATGGAACATATTTTCTTTTTTCGGGTTCCATAATCGACCCATAGCGACTGTTCTGTATGATCATTCCATCCAGTATAATGCAAATATGAAAAATTCCAAGAAAACCTATGAGAAATACTTTTGCGTTTGAACACTGGAAGTCATGTTCATTTCTCCAGTAGATGATTGCAACAGCAAGTAACCTTGAGTAAATCAACATCATCATCATCATATGTACAGTTCATCAGTTTATTTTAACCAGGAAAATGATTCCATAGTTAGTATTAGTAAAGCATATTGTATAGGTACTCAGTCTAATCTTGAGTCGTATTCCAGTAATTTCAGTTTGAGGCGTGAGAAAATAGTCACAAAAACACGTTATTGCGAAACATTTATTTTCTAACGAATAGCCTATAGCCTAGCTTCAAACAAATGAGCATTTACATCAGAATTAACTGCGAATCTGGTAGTGTGCACATTTTATATAATAATAAAAATTAAATGGACTTGTGTGAAACTCCTTTCTTTCGTGAGAAACCCTTTGGCGTTGTAAGTATGTACCATCTTATAAATTAATGCACCAGAGGAAGCGAAATAGAAGGCTGTAATTAACCCGGATTTACGCCGTTCTTGTAACCAAGCAACAATAACCTTCATATGGATCAAAGTGCATCATAGTTTAATATTACAGAATTACATGAATCATTGCTTCGTTTGTGCATGCTACAATTACAATAATTGCTGGAAATGAAGCGGAATTAATTACGTAAAAATGTAGAATTGAAATTAAAATTAGGCACAAATAGTACGAACGCGGACCAATTCTTCCATGAAATGTTCAACTTACTATTTTCAGTATTGTAAATTCAAATAAAAACATTAGGTTCGTGGAAAAACTTTAAAGTCACTTGAATTTCGCTTCGAATGTATATGTATGTATTTCTAATTATTGATACATGGGGTACAGGTGAAGGTTAGTACAGTTGAAAAGAATTGAATTATTATTTACCATACGAGCCTTATTAGAAGGTCAATAATTGATGGAAGAACAAGGTCATCGGATCCAATTTGCCATTTTCGTCCAAGAAGAACCAGGGCCGGCATACTGAGATGTTATCGAGGCAGTTGTTAGTTGTTACACAAAATATCTAGCTTGACATAGCATGGCGATTCAAAAAAGCGATGACTCTCCAGAACAGTAGAAAAAAGACAGGTTAAGGCTTCGCCTATTGTGCACGCACTATTATAGTCACGCTCACGGCTCACCCTCACCGCACTATGCAAAGAAGATCGATTCCTGATTTTACAAAAATGAGAGTACAAAACTAAAAACTAGAAAATTGGTAGAAAACGAAATGGCTTAAATCATTTCAATGCCGATCGACTAAAACAGAATTTCCGTGTTAACTCCGCACAATCTTGAGCACGGTGCTTCTACTTCCACTTTCTCTTTCATGATTGTAAATGAGGTTCAAGCCAGGAACAAATGAAAAATTCCAAAACAAGACGTGCTTCCCTAAGTCAGCTTTCGCAGAAGAAGTCCGACTCAAGATCAAGAGTCAACCTCTCTGTTGTCAACAATCAACAATGAACACATTATCCCATCCAGTCTCGGTTCAACACGCAAAGTTGCTCCCTCAATCTTATTGCACACTGCTATATGAAAGAGTAAATGGTAGGCGTCTCATTTTAACTGAAGATGTTCCTTTAAGCAAAATATCTTTAATCTGTATTATGTACAACCAAAGATATGCCAATTCACCCTCTTCTTCTGTGTCTGGATTCTCGACTTTGAGCTTGAGATGAGAACGTGGATTAAAAAAACTGATCTTGAGCGTACCTGACTGAGAGGGTAACCTATGATGGGAAGCAAATGTTCCAGACCAGAGTAAATGTGGTTTTGATTTGCGTAGTGTTCTGTAGTTTATTAGCATACAGCATAACAAAAGTCACGATACATTAGACATATAACTACTAACACGGGATGGTTATACGTATGCAAAATATGATAATATGCACCATCATCAGTCAAAGCATATATTCATTTTAATGATTGGGGTGGGTATCGTTTTTTGCATGAAGCGCACTTATTATTTATACAAGCAAAACATGTTTGCCTCCACTGTAAGATTGATTCTTGGTTATTATGAAATAAGGCGGTGCTAAAGCTAAATCATTTAGTTGTATACTAAATGGCCGGTTACCCTTGGTCCTATAGTCCTATAAGGTAGATGTATATTCAAAAACCGGTTTGAAATGCGATCAATGTATTCAATTTTTATTAGTTCTTCAGTCTTCCTAAAAGGTGTACTTAAACCCATTTCGCCTTTTTCCGGACGACAAAACATTTAAATAACAATATATATATTATTTGGAGCAAATAAGCAGAGTTTGTTGTACTATTAGGTGTGGGAGTGAGTATTTCAAGACGCCAAAGTTTACCACAATTTCATACAATATCTACGGCATGTATGACTTCGCCAGAATCATTCACAGGTTTCTTGGGATTCTTGTATTCTTCGAAAGCGTCCAGCATTTGGAAATGCCAATGATCTGCATACATTCTTGATGATACAATAATTTCGAGAAATTCTCTTCGATTAGCCCATCTCATTCGAAATTTTGAAATAGCCTTGTGGGAATTTTGTGACTCCAACTCAGACCACCTGAATAGATAAGAATTTCTGTATTTTAAATGCATATTTCCGGTCGTATAAACTATTTAATTATCGCTCCACCTACCTGGGATTTTGACTGACATAAAGAATTTTTCCAGGTAGGTACATGATTGGTCCAATTTCATTTTTTATTGATACCACATTAACAGGTATACCACTGATCTCATCTTCTCCTGATGCGGAAGTGGACATGTATGCCTGATAAAGATTAATATTTATTGCTCTAATAATGCTGTGAGTTGAAGCTGTAATTAAGGAATCAGGATCATATAATTGAAATGTATTAGGGGTATTCAAACCATTCTGCTATAGCGTTTTACGCATATGTACAGCATTATACCTCATTTAAAAGGGGCCAGAGAAAAGGAACGAACGCGGGCTGAGTCTCTTCTGATTGGTGGAGAGATCCAGCGCTATAACACTAAAGCGAAAATCACAAAAGCGTTTCCGGACTTACTTTTGTGCTATTGTGCTATAGTCGAGTCTGAACAGGTTCAGACGTGTTCAGACGCGACGCGCTCGT
>JAQFYT010003461.1:0-10708 GCA_034694925.1 Ceratophysella denticulata | reverse complement strand
AATGAATTCTGCCGAGCAAATAAAATTGACCCTAAAACATTACCGTGTAAATTACATCAACTGAATCAGGAAACAGCTGACAAATGTGCAATTTCAGTGAACACCGTTATCAATTGTTTTAAAGAAAATAATGAGAATAAAAACAAATAACCCTGTTGGCAGAAAACCAATTCAGTGTGATAGTTTTACCCAGTCAGTAATCAACAACTTAGGGTTGCCCAACTAGGCTCGTAATCTCCCCCTGCCGCCAATGCATTGCTTACTCCACTGCGAACCAGCGCCATATGCATCACAAACTAAAAATGCCTCTACAATAGTGCCCCAATTACAGCTGTATCCCGCGGAACGGTCACAAAACGAAATAGAACATTCTGAGCAGTAGTCTCGGGCTGACGTCTCTATAAAAAGGAGTTACATAAATACAAAATAAATTTTCGTCTACATTGTACATATGGTGCATACAGCTACTATTATTTACGATTTACCATGAACAAATAGGTGACCAACCTGTAAATTTAAGTGCTCTAATTTAAAAACGTTTTGCCCTAAACGTTTTGACAAGTTTTGTCCTATAAGGAAAACGACGTTTTCATCTGTATTCGGCTTTTTTATCCTAACCTAATCTGAATACACTTATTATAACCTTCCTTAGCATAAATCACGTATGTAACTAATTTCAAAACAATCAGTGAACGACTTAAAATACAAATTTTAGTTTAGGGCAAAACTAACTTGTTTAAATTAGGGCGTGAAAATATTGATTCCAACCTTACTGTATTTACCCACATACGTACACATATTAAATATTTGGAATGCAAAAAGAAAAGAGGTAAAATGTTTTAATTTTTCTAAGAGCGTTCAAAACAATTCAAAAGTTTCTATTAATAATTAAACTAAGGGTATATATTCACTTACTTCCAGAACCGTGGTTGTGACTATCCTTTGCGTTTACGCTGGTCAACGAAAACATATGAAGAATTACGCACACCGAAAACATAAGTTTTGGATTCATCTTCTCAATGTTGCGTTGCTTTTGTTGAGTGTCGTAATAAATAGTAATAAAAGTGTGAAAGTATTGCAAATCTATTGGTTAGAAAATGTAACACGATTGGATGTTGTTTGTAGATTTCTGACTGGAAATCACATTCAAACACACATGGCATTGAATGCTGTAGCACGGCACGATATTGATTCTAAGTTAAATTACTGACTTGAACCTACATGTTGAAATAACCTTGGAATACCATAACAAGTGCCGTCACCAAAAATTAGTAACAGATAATAATTTTTTTTCGTTCGTGCCAATTAAATAGGCAGGCGTATGTAATACAGATAAGTTTATTTCGTGCTACACACCTACATCGAGACCGAGATTGTGAAATTGAGACCCAATGAACTGATATAACAGCAACAATGGCATTAATCTTAAGTTAAGTTTTAGTAATGGCCGACTAAAATTTCCATTGTATTCAACTCATTCATGCTGATATCATAGGTATGTGAACTCCAAAGTAAATTTTATATTTCTCGCTTAAACTTAGATGAGCCTATTCCGCAAAAAATCAGGGTAGGTTGGCGTATTTTGGCGTCGCGGGGACCAAACAAACCACTCAAATTACCCTGGCTAAAAGTACACATAAAAGTTTTCCCAAGTTGGAACGTGACCCTTGACCCTGCATGGCAACAGGGCAACAGTGACACGCCCGCTGATCACGTCCCAAAGTGCAAAAACCATGGCAACACGAGGACAAAGTACGATAAAAATGAACATGAGATCGACAAGAGTCAACGAAATAATCGCTCCTTGAATGTTTGAACTTTTTATTAACTTTGAAATCCCTTGAAATCGATTTTTTTATGCTCGCATATAATACTTCTCTGTAAATTGTTAACTTTTGTGTATTAAACAACCTGTTTTAATTTGGATAAATTTTAGAATAATATCGATTAAAATTTCGAATGACTTCTGTAATTTCCTTTTTCAAATCTCTATTGACTTCCAGGAGCACCATGCGTCTGTCTTTGAGTCACCAGAGCCTGACAATACCACTCCAAGTTCTTCATGAGCATATTCGTGTTATTTGTGACGTACTCCTTCTTACAATTCCCATCTTCATCAAGGGCCTGGTCTACTTCCCCAATGTAATTGTAGCCTGGAACCAAAAAGTGACATCAAGTTAATTTTTCGTTGATATAATAAATTGGGGTTTATAGTCCGATACTCAGCGTTCTCTTCTACTGCAGTCAATATCGTCATCTTCGTCATTCCCTAACTTTCTTCCGCATTCACGCTCTAATTGGGGTGTGGTAAACCTTCCCGAGGAAAAAAACCGAGCCAGGAGGCGAACGAATCCTCCGTCACTCAAGGCCAGTAGATTACTCTACCAATTGAGCTAGCATAAGCTACAGTTTTCGTTGATATTAACTCCTTTAAAATTTACATTTTAGAAATTTGGCTAACCTTTGACATCCATTCCCACATCATATCCAGGGACAACCACCATTCCCAAGTCACCCAAAAATGAGCGAAGAGAGTTCATGGCCCGATGACCGCCAGGGGCACCCAAAGAATACGAGACAATTGCCGCAGGTCGGTGTCGATATGAAGCCGGATGGAATGAATTGAGTAGGTTGAGGAGAGCTGGCGGAAGTTGTCCATTATACTCCGTAGTGAGGACGATGAAACCATCCGCCGCCTTCAGAATCTCCTCCGTCTTCCTCATCCACTCTGGAGCATCTTTGGGGTCCGGATAAAAATGTAATGGGGTTTGGTTCAACTTTAGATCTGGATCCAAATTCAGAACGTCCAACGTTGTAATGTTCAGTGAAGTATTTTCTTTCACACATTTGCTCACAAATTTTGCGACACGGTCAGCATTCCTGCCGACCCGGACAGAAGGGATTATCATGACCACGTTCATGGTAGCAAGCGGAAGTTAGGTCAAGTATATTTGTGATAATTTCAAATTGAACTGGACTGTCGGGTCTGAATCAGTTGAAAGCACTCAACAAAGTGACTGGTCAAAAGTGGGATAATTTGTATTACATAATCGGCATGGTAGACTCCCTCGAGAGCGCAGTGTTAAGCTAATTGTGGTGCTATGCTATGTAGCGTGGAGGAAATACATAGGAGGTGGGCGTGAATAATGGGTTTATTTCACTGTGTTAAGCCTTTCAGGCATAATTGCCTGAGATTGCAGTTCTCAAGCTCATGGTAAAAATGCTACAATGCCATAAAAACACGTTTTCCTTGACCATCTCTGTCTTGGCTATTGTCAATAGTAATATGTAAATAATGCATAACATTGTACGAAAGATCTGGACATCTGAGGGTTCGGTTGTAGGAAACTGGAATTTGAATCTTGCTTGACTCGACTGGGAGTCAACGCGTGTTGTAAAGAATAAAGCAGAATCACGTTTTGCATACATATACTTTCCAGATCCCTGACTGAAATCAATTCTCTCACGATCATGATTGAGTGGCATTTCTTTAGCTTTCTGCATGTGGCTGTCAAACAGGTTCAATTTAATTAGAAGATCAAAGACTCCACGGCATTCCCCATGAGCCATTTAAGTATAGGTGCATGATTTGCAGTAGCAAAACCTTGATGCGATGAACCATCTCAATTAACGGCTGCTTTTAGGATGTTTCTGAATTAGAAGGTTGCCTGTTACCTACCTCGTAACTCCTCAAACGAGTTAAAATCAAATTTAAACCATGATATTCTTGGAGCACCTGAATTTTCGACCTATATTCCTAATTATCGTGATATTCTGTTAGTCTATAAGTAGTTACAAGTTACAAGCTTCGCCTCTGTGAAACACAATGGTATGCTTTTGAGGTCATATTATTATCTTATGGCCAAAATACACAAATTCGAACCAAAAAATCCGCGCATAAATTCGTTGAAAAGCAGAAGCCTCTGGGACCTGGATTATTTTAGATAGAGAAAATATTAATGCCACTTCCAAATAAGTTGTTGCAGCTTCAACGCATATACTTGCGGCTTCCACCAGACAACTTGCCACATTTAATGTTAAGTTAGGTTAGGTTTAAGCCCCCGCAGGGTTAAGTTTGGGATCGTGACAAGGTGACTCCCATATGAATGTACACACTGATGATCGGAGCGTGTGCACAAATAGAAGCTGTAACCTTGCAACGATTTGTTTGGAAGCAATTTGTAGCAATTCAGAAGTGGCCTTAAATACCACCCTTTTAGATATCTTATTGGATATTCCAAAGTAAGCTCAATTGTCTAATAGGTAGACGTTCTACACATTTTATAAGGTTTAAAGAATTAAAATGATGCATTTAGGTGAAATTAAGAATAGGTATCTAATGTGGGTACCTATAATCATTGCCCTGAGCACAATAAGCATTCAGGTATAAAAAAACCACGCCGCTCCACGAGTGTAATGTAAATATTGAATTCACGTGAATGGCAAATATCATTTGTATGGTTGAATGGTTTAAATACCTCACAGTTTGTTCTAAAGTGCAAGGTAAACTTTGACCAGTGACCAGGAACTAATTGAGCAGATAAAAGTATTTGCGTGCCGTAATATATGTAGACTTTATGAGTGCATAATAAATAGTGTGGCTATTCACGAAGAAATCTTGATTTTTTTTACTATATGTACACATCTGAGATATTTAAACTAAGATACGGGTTACGATTAGGAGTAACACATTTGGCTTGGAATTTATTCCTCACATTATAATTCCAGTTTAAGGTAGTTCAAAGTTCTTGAGTTGGGATTCGCTCCTCTCTGACCTCCTCGTATCGCACGTGTCATTTGGACGAATTTTTTAGAAGTCGGACACAAAAACCTGTTACAGTTTGTGTTCATTAGCAAACATTAAAAATGTTGTCCCTCGAATCATCTACGTTCTACGCCAATTTATCAAACAGGGAATATTAAACTCAACCGGCCACAATTTACAATGGATACAATATACGAGTTCAGGGTTTGGTTTATTCTTTTACTTTGCTTGACGTACTGCCGGTCCCAAGAAATTTTGAATTGAAAGGAATGGATTGAAGATTTCTGGGATTTTCATGTTGGAATAACTATTTTGGAAAATGACAATATGGACGTGGGCCGGATGGGCTACCCACTTCGTCTCACTCGAATCAACTCAAGTGTAACACAAACTGATCAACTGATTGGGAATCCATTCTATCAAAAGCTACAACTTAGATACTGCACAGCAGAAGTAAAAATTGTGTCTAAGTTGATACTTGCTCAAACGCAAGAGTTTTATTCTAAATCAGTACATGAGAGAAAGTCATCTAGCTATATTTTCAATGAGTTATGGTGGTTCAAAATTAACTACGATGACTTATATGGAACAACAAATTGCTATACAAACTCATTCCACTATAATATTCTAATAATCCCAGTCTATGACATTAGTCTGGAACTACTGTATTCCATTCAAGATGCTACGATGAGTGATAGTACAAATGCTCAATATTTCATTTTCCGGTACACTAATAATATCCTGTCTGTAGAGTATAATTTCAAACTACAATATGATCTCTCCAAAAAGTCTGTTCAGACTCTTATATTTCTGTAGACAGTCTATCAGGTCAAACCATACGAGAAGGCATGCATGAAGCCATACAACGTTTTTATCACTGTGGCCAATTAGTTGTTCAAAAGTTATGGATAATATCACCATCATCAAATATATCAGATTATCATCAGACACAAGAGGGTGACTATAACATTATTCTAACGACACATCCTAAGTTCGACTATATTCGGAAGTTGAGTCTACGGGACTACTATTTAAAATATCGACGGGAACTCTCTTTTCAGCGAATGAATCAAGCAGTCCTCTACGAACACATACCAGAAAATATTTCGAAATCCTTCTCAGTTGTTCCAATGAATGCTGGCATGAAATTATATATACGTGGTAATATCCAGGTTGGGACAATGTTATACCAACGAGGTCACAGAAAGTATCGGGGTGGTCAGATTTATCCAACCACTTCAGACTATTTTAACTTCATAACTTGTCACGGATTTGAACAAAGAGCTTCACCGACATATTTTTTACTTCCGTTGGACACATGGATCTGGATCCTTTCTGTTCTAGGTTTCAAATCCACGTCTCTGTTACTCTTGACTTCTTCCAATTCCCGAAATTTCCACTATCTCAATTTTTATTTCTATACAATTTCAGTTCTTTTGGAAAACGGGTTTCAAGAAATTCACTCACATGTTAGAGAAATCTATAAAATTGTTTATTTTATTCTTGCAATAATCTCATTAATAGTGGGAAATTACTATAAAGCTGTTTTTACGATGGATTTAACATCCCCAATCCCTGGACGAATACCAGTGGAAAGATTTGAGGAAATCAAAAATTGGTCAATTGCTTTAGTTCCCTCTCCCCACATTTTAAACCCTCATCCTAGCGACCCCTATCCCTGGAAACTACGTCAAATAATCAAAATAAGCAGTGTTAGATATCAGAATAGAGGAATCAAATTAGAGGATGAGGATTCAGTACTGTTTGTCAACTCGATCTTTGGGTATGAACTGCACATTCACTTCAAAAAATTGACTAATAGTACAGAGGCTAAATTGTTAGGTCAAATATCGGAAAAAGCTTTGCTCTTTCCTTCATTCTCATTGACTCTGAATCACATTTCGACATGTGACAAAACGGCCTTTGCTGGTACAGAACAAGAACTGCAACAATTTCGAGAATTGACTACGAAAAATAGCGTAAAAATTGGAACTGGTAAAGACCGTTTCTTCTCCAAGCCGTACCTTTGGGAAATTCCGAAACGTACTGGTGAGTTCCTGCATCGACGAATGGCTAATCTCTTGAGCTCTGATATATATTTTCTCTGGGAACGAATATTTTATTCTAAAAGTCGTGACCAAGTTGACCCTTCACTGAAAACAACTGTGGAAGAGAAACAGAAGTTAGATTCAAATCTTGGCCCATTCTTTTACATTTACTTAACTTGTATTCTGGTAGTAGCAAGTGTATTCATGTTTGAAATTCTAATTTCATATACAAAGTTTGTAGTTGTAGCTTTAATTTATTTAAAAACTTGTTTCTAGTTTAGAGGATTTAAATTAAACGGATTATATAATTAGGTATTTGGAATATTCAATGTGTGTAGTCTTATACATAGGCCTGAACACTATTTAAAGATTGTTCGAATATCCAATTAGTTTAATTCAACCATAACCATGTTCTATTCAGGATTATTAGATTTTCCAGAAGCACGCTCCACGAACATCCACATACTCATTCGAGTACAATGTAAATATGAATTCACGTGAAATAAATCAGCACAGACATAAGAGTCGATCTACAACTTTCATTTTTTAAACAAATTTAATTATGGTAAAGGTCGTTTGTATAGTTGAACAATTTAAATACGTCACCGTTTTCCTAAAGTGCAATGCAATCCAAACACAAAACACAGCGTATTCAAGTAGATTTTATAATTAATAATTAAATTATAACTCATACGTTTCTCAACTTACAGGGGTGAGTGAGGACTTGTTTGAAAACCAATTTTTTAATACACAACGCCTATTTAGTTAGAATCCCGGGAAAAATTTCCGCCCCAAGCCTTTGTCCCCATTTTGCTTTAGAGCGTACGAAAAAATATTGTATTGTTATACAGACATTGCCATTTGCTCAGAGAAATTCGTTCTACGATGATAACAAATCCAGTTCTATTGAATTGCCATTCATCGTGTGTTCATTTTGGTAGCAGCAGTCAAACATGAACCTTGACGGCCTTTTCCATGACAAACAGAACAATATGAAAACTGAATAAAAATAATTCAACAAATCCGGAGGTCACCACTATATTAAAACATCAAAAAAATAACTTTACTCAGCGATAACAACAATACCTAATTTGTACACATACCTACTCGCGTTACTACATCCCCAATGTTATTCAAGTTTGTCTGGAATGAATCCTAATAGTTAATCCGACTTAGGTTAAAATTCTAACGTCTGAAAATGATTTGGCGCGTTTTAATAGCTCCAGATAAAAATTACATACTGGCAATTCAGCATCTGATTCTTCTAATCCTAATTACTAAAGATCCAGTTGGTAAAGCTGAGTTAAAAGTAAAACAGAAAACGCTGAATGATGCTGCAATTCAAGCCTTCCTAAAATGCCCAACCGAGACGCTTGAAAAATGGTTCCGTAAGTTAACGAAATATCTACTGACTTCCATTTTTAAATATCAACTTACCGTCAACGTAAATTAACATCAGTTAGTAAATAGACAGTAGTATTCCAAGTGAGTATGCAAAAACAACTTTTTGGAGAACAAAGACCCGAGACCTAAATAAAGTTTCCAATTAAACAAACAAATAACATTTATTTTTCAGTACGGATAACAGCAAGCGGAGAAGTTCGGCCAGCCAGCTTGCAAGGAAATAGCAACGGTGGTGATGGTAACTTCGAAGCTTTAAATTGTTAATTAATGAACCAATATTTTCCTGGCCTAATTAAAAACAACTTTTAGCCTAAACTTTTTAACAACTTTTTACCTAAAAATTCAGTACTCATTGAATTTATCGAAATTAGTTTAGTGGTTCATATGAAGAAAGGTCAGGGTAGGCTAGATTAAGTGTAATTTTAGGTTAGGTTAGGTTTAACAATCCAGGAAACGGATGAAAACGTTGTCTGTTTAGGATAAAAAATGTTAAAAATTTTATGCTAAAAGTTGTTTTAAATAAGGCTACCTAAATTGGCCCCCTTAATTAATACACAAATATATCCATTTCTGGAGTTCATATTAAGTTGGAGTTTTTGTAATTCCCCAAGCTCCTCCATTGGCGAAGCTTGAGTTGCCAAGTACAAGACTTACTGGAGGATATGAGACCGTTAGAGGCGATGTCCCCTATATCATCTCAATTAAAGCCGTGGAGACTCCAGGCCCAGGAAAACTCTACAATCACTGTGGCGGAGTCATTTACAATTCCAGAACAGTCCTGTAATAATCCGACAAGGAATTATGTCGTTTGTTCAACACGAATCATGAAATTATGTCTAAAACTACAGGACAGCGGCTCACTGTTTCTTCAAAGGGATTTTTCTCGTTGACGAAAAGATTCAGCAATCCTTGTGGTTCGTTGCGGGTGAATATGACGTCACAGTTAAAGAATCACCACCTGCTGAGCAACAAATTCGAATGGAAAAGCTCTTCTTACCACGGAGTTCGTATTTCAACACATTGTAACAAGCGGAACCTGGTACAAAAACCTTCAAATCGGCCATTGATTTAGATTTACTTTATTCAGATTACAGATATGGGAGCTATGATGACATTGCCGTCGTTAAACTTAAAAAGTCGTTCGTGTATAACAAATATGTACAACCGTTGCCAATAGACGGACCAGTTGCTGAAATATGTACGTTTAAAAAAGTAGACGCCTCAGCGCTATTCTTCTAATCTTATTCTCTTGCATCATTTTAGCCAAATCCGGCTTTGTTAGTGGCTGGGGCTACACACTACCCAGAAGAGAAGGCGATTATTTCAATGATGCTTACTTTCCAAATATCCTACGGGCCACAAACGTGGAGATTTTTAGCCGAAAAACCTGTCAAAACATATACAGGAATATAAGGACGTATTTGGGAAACATTGAAGCAGGTGGAATTTGGTAATTATTTAATTTAACCATACTCTTCCAAAGATATTAGTACAGTTCGTTTCACACCTCTTTTCACAAAATTGCGGAACAACCTTTAATTTCAGTGCTGGACAACGTCCTGCTGAAGCACAAGGGGATATTGCGGATGCTTGTCAAGGTGATTCTGGTGGACCGCTCGCATGTGTGGACCGAAACCGAAATAACGCTTCTTATTTGTGTGGGATTGTGTCAACGGGTTCGACTAAAACATTATGCTACAATACACTTGAGGGATTTGATTGATATTTTTTATGCTTTTTACCTCTAAATTATCAGGTATTGGTTGCGGATTACCTGGCTTACCAGGAGTCTATGTAATACTCAAATCGAATATTTTCAAAGACATGACAATTTTACATCGACTCATGTTTTGCTTATCGTAGACACGCGTGGCCAATTATAAGAATTGGATAGAAAAACTTGCCGGAAAAGCTGATCAGCCTACCATAAAGTACTAGACTTACATGCCGAAATATATATGTCATATGTATATGCGAGTTAGATGGATATATAAATAATATATTATTATACTCTCCTGTGTCAAAAATTACTAATACAATAATACTTTGAATTACAAACTATAAAACAAACAAGGCACTCTCATTAAGATTTAATGTTAAGAAATTAACCATTGAGCAATCACTTAAAGATAAGAGAATCAACTTGACACATACCGTTATTAAGGGATGGTGTTTTCTCAATGCATTGAGAAAAAATATTATGCAATCAAAACAAATCGTTTTGCAATAAGAGATGGAATTTTTGACTAACCTAATCTGACTAAAATGACTGGTATTTAAGTCTTATTGCAGAAGTCTTTGTTTTCAATGCAAAAGTCCATTTCTTGTACGCTTATATACTTCACCCAGGGTTGCAAAAAAACCGGGTTTTTTTTTAAAAAAACCAAAAAAACCGGTTTTTTTTTGTTTAAATCGGGTTTTTTTGGTTTTTTTAGTAGAGTTACAGAAAAAGCTAAATAAATTAAAATTTTGACTATAGCAGCATAACACT
>JAQFYT010003460.1:0-10709 GCA_034694925.1 Ceratophysella denticulata | reverse complement strand
AAATTTAAAATAAAATTTAAAATAACCAATCCACCACATACCTTCATACACTACCAAATGGGCATAACATTAACTCCCCCTTTTTAATTTATTCACCCTCCATATCTCACCCCTTACCTTCAATCTTATCTTTCAATCTCCCCTACCAAAATCCTGAGCGTCTTTTTTCCTTATTCTCATCTTAAATCTAAAGTTGAGTTTGAGAATTCTCCTACCCTATGCTCTACAAACTTACAATAAAAGTTTAAAACAACTATACCTATAACATTAACTCTAAAGTTTAATTTATTCATACCCATATCATATCTTTAAATCTACCCTAACATCATAATTATTCATAACGGTCAAAATTGTCGAAAGATGTATATCTACCTTAACTGACCAAAGTCTGTGGTAATTTCCTGAATAAAACTGGCCGTTTTTAAGCAAAACCGATAATTTATTTACCAACTGCTCCGTAGTAAAATTAGTTAATTAATTCCATAAGAGTATAATTTTATGGGTTTTATCGAATTTACCCGTTATTTATTGGACAAAATCCACTTTTAATTATAAAAACTGGTATTTATTGAATAAAAGACACCTTTAAACTTCTAATCGTAAAAACTGGTCATTTATTGGACAAAATACACTTTTGTATCGAAAATGCTGATTAAGCTAAATACTACAAAACTGCAAACTAATTCCGGTCACACTAACCATTATTTCACTTCCATCAACTTTCCTTATCTATACAGTACGAATGGTGGAACTAGAAGAACAGACGCTTACAATACCTACATACTTTGCATTTTATTTAGCTGTACTTAAATTACCATGTAACTACTACTATTCCTAAAGCTCTTGCTCGACCCCATTCCATCTATGTATTTAGACTGAAAGCGAGTAGAAATGTTGAAAACCAATAGTGCTTTCCAGATATCCGAAATGCAGTCTGGTGAGTGGTGAGTCCACAACTTTCTCCTCTTACGACCTTCTTAAAAAGTTATTTATTCCGCATAAAAAAACCACAAACTTGGACTGTGAGGGGTTTAGGCTCATAAAACTTAATTCAGAACGAAGTAGAACGGAAGGTTATTAGAATTACATACTAATAAAAAAGAAAGTAAAAGTTCTGGATTTTTTTTCGGGATATTTGCGGGGGAGACTTTCACCCTTCCCGTCGTCATCGTCCCAAACAAAACTTAGGATGGGTTTGAGACTGTGTAGTGAACGGAATGACAGAACGTAGCACGCTAAATAATATTTCCAAAGCCATCGCTTGATTTGACCCTTTGGCATTTGGACTGAGTTTACGAATAAACATATAGTATATAGTGCATGAGAATATTAGCGACGTTAGAGCATAGCGACAAGATAATAACAGACTAAATAAACGAAGGTTGGATTTAGTTAATTGTAGATTAGGTTAAACCTAACCGAACATAATAAAATTTAAGATAACCCAATACAATCTCACTGGAAATGTTAAAATCTAAAGATAGCCTTTCCTATGCGTACCACAAAATGTCGCAAAGCTGGCGAAAAGATTATTAAATTTGGCAAAAAAATTGTTAAAGTTGGCGAAACATTTATTTCTGCCGTAAACCAATGGGCACATATTTAATAAAAAATTCCTGAAACTTCAAAACTTCAGACGCAAAAAAAGAATGAAGGGAAATACATTGGGATTTTTAATTAAACTCTGTGGCATAATTTTGGCTGTAATTCAAATCTACTAATCCTTGCTTTACAACAACAACAATATGAACAATATATAACAATATATAACAATATACCCTCTGCGGTTTCGCTTGTCAAATATATAGGCACCTGTTATTTTCGCATGGGAAATATATAAACGTGCCATGAGAAAATAGAATCTGCCATGAAAAAGTTTAGTCAGGTTAGGTTAGGTTAAAACGTTAGAGGACGAGATTGATCCGTTCTACAGGTTAGGTTAGATTTTTAAACATACCCAAACGACCAACAACTAACATAACCTTTGGAATTATAGAACAATTTTACTTATTGCACCATTCCATTTCCTATTGCAAAAGTCTTCTTTTTCATGGCATATTCTATTTTTCATGGCATCGAAAAATGCAACCGTTTTCGCATCTAAACATATTTAAAGAATATATTAAAAATCATTCGGCTTTAAATTAAAATAATTTAACCGATACATGAGTATATATTAAATTTTATTACGCGAAACATGATTTTCAACAAAATACTATGCTGTGACGAGGTTCAACATAATCGCTACGCCATGTCATAAAATCCGAGCTCCAGTTTCCCAGAAAAAATACCCCCAAAGTTTCGTACAGCGGAAGTTTAGGCAATGCACATTTTGACTCGTTGGAGGAGCGGCGTTGGGTTTGAGCATTGAGCAGGAGCATATACAAGAAAAAACCCAGGCCCAAACTAACCCCGAGATCTCGCTCACAGTCAAAACGTGGAAATCTTCCCAAAAACAAACCCTCAGTCTCTATTTTGGACTTGGGTCGTAGACCTGAACCTGACAAAAGCCGAGAACGAAAATTTCCTACTCCTACCCGGGTATCGCCAAACCAAACCACATCTCTGTAAGCAAACGTGTGGTGTAGCGTACAAGGTAATATCGCGAGCAGAACCAACTTGAGATCAAGAAATAAGAAACTGTTTTCCTGAGACGTTTAGTCAAATGACAATGAAACACACAGTTTCACTCAGTTTGGGTTGAAAGTTGAAGGAAAGTGTAAATTAAACTAATTCTGTCTGACACTAACTACGTGCTTTTCATCTTAAACAACTGAGCTTACGGTATACAGACACAACTTAGTGTATCTCTGTGGTTTGGCCGTGGAAAACTTTACATTAGCTGGACTTGCAAACATCAAATATTGAATTTTAAATATTTTTAATGGGACATTCATTGGATTAATTATTTATCCACACAATGGAAGCAAAATATTTCTGGATTTTGCATCTTATTATACTTCTAACCCAGAGTACGAGTTGGAGTACAGCTCTACCACAGACCATCAAAATAGGTACGGAGACAAATTCTATTTTTAATCGCTTACTGTGTGTATTATACTACACATAGGTATTTAGTTATGCTTGAAGCAGTTTGCTTATTGCGAAAAAGATAGCCTTGTTGTTTCTACAGAATCAAAATTACATAACATAAATATATATTTGTGAACACGTTTTTGTATTAAATACATAATTCATATAATAAATCACATATCACTTGCATCTTATGCATCCTCCCAGGCAGACTTGTAATATTAACCGGAGCGTATTCAAATGCTAATTAATGTCTTTGTAAACATTAGAGCCCGAAAACAGCCAATGTCCGAATGTATGTTTGAAGGGGGGAATACATACTCGAAAACACAACCTAATTACAATTAATTATTTGTGGAAGTTGGAATAAATAAAGTTTACCTAATTATAATCTAATTTAATCACAATTTATGAGCGTATTAAGGTAAAGTTGCGTTAGGTTGTGACGATTATTTATTATATTTTATTGAACGCTATTTGTCTTGGCTTCAGCAGTAAAATTAAACATTATTAAAATGGGTACTCTGGTTTGGAAAACTAAGGTTAAGGTCTGAAGGTTCAATTTAATGCTCAGTCAAATTGCTACGGTGCGGTGGTGATATTACTGGTCTTCTTACGAGATGGATTCTTATAAAAGTTGCCTGATTTCGACCGTATCCGTAAATTTGTATTCTCAAATTATAGTTAATTCATTCGGCGTACATACCTACAACGACAAAACGTGACACTTGACTTGGCACAAAAACATTGTTCATGGTGCCGGATTTACTAAAACCTTGGAGATGTGGTGAAAGCTTATTGGCCCTGTTGTTTATGGTGTTATCTTCAGAATACTCATACATAATATTTTATTATTCGTGTGTATGTAAAAAATACATCAATTATACATACATATAACCTACTAACGTAGGTATATTAAATATGTATATTCATATTATGGTTCGCTCAGGTCCGCTCTTTATCCAAATATAGGTCACAGAATCTTAAGACTTTTTACTTGTCGCACCATAACAAATAGGTCCGAACCTCGAACCTCGCTCCATGTTCGCCATGAATTAGTTTCGCTGAACGGAGAATCCAGCATTCAACCTAAATATTTGCATTTATTTTCATATCATGCCACTTCCACTTAATTTTAAATAAAATACATTGACACTGGATTGCATATTACATATGAATCAGCTCGGAAATGAAAACTTCGAAACTGGTAGCGGGTATCGCAACTGAAACCTATGTAGGAATTAAATGAAGGATGCTAAGCACGTGTGCAATTTCCTTGGCTTTGAGCATACGCTACTCTTACTCTACTCTACATGTGTTCTATGTATGTTCAATGTACTCCAATTCGAATTTTCCAAGAGAGGAGAGTAAGCAAAGTTGTAAAAAGTAAAAGGAGATGTATGGAAATATTGTTATTCAGATTCTGAGAGGGTGTTGGTATTAAGAAAGAGTGGCCCAGATGCCAAAATACGACCCAGTGTAGAGTGTAGTATTGAAGTATGGAGACACCGAAGAAGATGGAAAAGTCCCCGTCTCCCAGCATTAATGTCGAGATCCGGTTTCTATACACAAATACATGCAGAGTTTCTCGGCTTGACGCTTGACAGGAAACAAGCCTTCGGCATGCCAATCAGGTCTAAGAAATATAACTTAGTTAAGTTAGACATGGTACAAAAGTATAATCAAGCAAATAGATATAATTATATTGACGTATTCATACACGTGTACAGAAATTTTGAATCCAACAAAGCTCCATATTTGCTTAGCGTGTATTTTACCGATATGCAAAAATGTTGACACTGAGTACGAATTGTTTTAAAAATCGAAAGTGTTCAGACTCTCATGTATGTCTTCTTATATTCCGACTTTAGTCTCATTTGACTAATCTGTCTTGCCTAATGCATTTCAACAATTTACATTTTGATATTTTATGCTAAGTAAGTTGACCAGAAATTCCTCTAATGCTAATTAGCTAAATGTGAACCTTCGTAGGCTATAAAAGCAACTGCAATAAACTCAAACTTCGGCTTTTTCTATTCTCAACCCAAGGCTGCTGTTCTTGTCTTCGCACAACGCGATTGATTTACCTAGCCAGAGATAGAACTTGTCCAGGGAGTCAGGCGCACCATTAGCCGCTTAGACTTTCACATCCACTGCCGTCTCATAAACCCTACAACAATAGCCGACGCCGCTGCATACCGCTACACCCAACCACTTCACATCTTTTCAGAAAGTACTATCGAGATGGGATTATGCCGACCTTATTGCACTGCTTACATATGTATATTGCATGTACCATAGTTTTAATGATGTATGCGAATTGAGGAAAGCGATAGCGTGCTGAATTGGGATAGACAGAATCTGAATCCGGGCCATGGCCGGAAGCAAAGTGAAGTAGAGGAAATGCGCGGCGGAAGAGTGACAGAAAGTTGAAGTGTGTGGATAAAAATATAAGGGCGTCTTATGCTCGACCGGAAAGATGTTCAAGTGAGATCTGGGTGAGAGCTGAGAGCGTATAGATTTATAGACAGATCAAGTCCCTGGTTCTGTCAGATGAAATATAGGCCTCCGTCTCGGATGATCCTTCGTCAAATCGACTTGAATTTTTTAAACCAGGGCATTTCCTTCCTATTCTACGCTTATCAACAGTTGCATGTTAAGACTAACCTAAAAGGAGCTCAGTTCTAAGTCCCGCCGCTAGGTTTAAGTAGTCTTATTTAATTAATTGCGGGCGAACGAGAATTTTTTAAATTACGGGAATCATCCATATTGTAGATATCACTTAGCAGGTCATATTACTTTTTATTTCAGGTCATTTGGTTGAGTCGTAATTCAAACACTTAGTTTAAGCTAACGCGTATCATCTACTTTATGAAGAATACATTTAGCTTAATTTAGCAAGTCTTTCTGTTTCGATTCGTAGATTGGGGACGAAGTTAACGGTACCGGGCTGGACAATTATTTTCATGGGTTAAATCCCCGGTTTAGATATGCCTTCAGCTATTTACATCTCAAAGTGTCAAAATAATTTGAATTTGGTAATGCTATGATCCGAACATATTCCGCCAAAGTTCAAAATATGAAAATATAGTCTTAGCACCAGGGACAATGCCATTCCTGATGGATCTGTCAGGCGTGGCATAATGCTAACAATGTGTTCTAGATCGTATAAAACGATATTCCGAGTATCCGAGATCCAATTGACCGCTGTCTGTAGCCTATGCCGAAAATATGATTCTTTTTTTATATGATTGAATTATTCCTGTCAGGCCCGAGCCATGGAGAGAAAGTACAGGAGAAAGTCCGGGTGCCTGTGAATGTGGTGAAAAAACAGTTTGGCTTCTAGCCTTTTTCCCCCAAACATTATTCGCATACGTCTGCATCTCAAATCTAATATAATAATATAATACAGTTCTTTACCCAAGAACTTCATTCATATTTATGGAGTCAGAGGGAACTTATTTATATCCAATCCTATAAATATGGACTCTCCGACGAACACTTTACAACCATGAAACAGTCAGACCTCTCTCTCAATCTTCACACAGCCTAGTAGACGGAAAGCATCGTGCAGTGCATATCTATTCCAAGTGCCCATATATCGTGTACTGACCTTAGTTGGATGATTCTGGACATTTCGAGTAGGAAAATTTGATCCAAGACGCCCGAGTAATGAAAATAACCTGTAGTTTTCGTGAATCAAATCCAATCCACCCACAATGTAATTCGCAGATTTGCAGCCGATTTTACTGAAACATAATTCAGTGATCAATACGCTTTAATCGCATTAATGAAAATTCGTCCTATTTCCGTGATCCATTAGCTGTTGTATTTTGTCCCGATTCAAAACTCAACAGACCAAACAGCCTATTTGACCTATCACAAAGACTCCAAACCCTCGTAAAAGTAAAATCAGTGTAGTACCAGCTTCAAATCCACAAAACCCGGGCTACCGCCGTCGTTTGAAGAAGGTACAATGTACTATTTGGATAGCCAAATCTGGAACTAATCCAGCCTGAAATTGTATGTGTTTACATAGAGTACCCCGAACCGAAGCATAATAGTGTAAACAACAGTTCAAATTAACGAGGGCTAATTAGAGAACTCATTAGCCCGCAGGATTATTGACGATTATTGGGAGGTCATTAGCTTAACTCGGAACGAAATGTTAGGTCTGTGTAGCTGGGTCCATGGACGTACGGTACGACGTGGAGCTGTCGGCCCCATGTCTCTCTGGATTATCATTTTATTCAAGTCGACTGAAGACGTAGAGTAGAGAAGATAGAATAATTTCCTAAAGTGCTTCGACGATACTTTCACTGATTGCTATTACTAACACAACTACTTGTAGAGAGATAAATCGAGTATGGACGACCCGTGCCATTTCTTCATGAGGGCATGGAACAGTCGAAGGAAAAAGAAATGAAATATGCTCTCTTCTCCCGCTCAATGAGGACATTTGTAGGTAGTTATAGAGTCTGAGATCTCGGGATCGCATATTTATTCGTAAAACCTTGCTTTTATTGCGATATTTTTGAGGAATAATAGGTATGCGACCACGAGATCACAGGGCATACAGTATACCAAACAGTCCTTTGCAGAGGATAGCCTATAACTGTCGTAGTTCTCTAATATAATCCCTACTTCAGAAGGATTATATCATAATCATAAATGTCAAGCGGAGAGTGCAATGCGACAGATTTAGGGCGAGACTATGGAAATTCCTTAAACTTACACTTTACGCGGCTTAAAGTTTCCAATGGTGAAAGTAACCTAGTTTCAACAGACACCGCATAATTTTGATGCGAAGTTTGGTTAATATGGTTTGGATCATGCAGTGTCAATTCTGTGAATGTTGCATTTACTGAAGAAAGTCAAAAATTCTAAAACTATAATGACGCCAAATACAAATACTTGTATTTTGGAAGCGGGTATAATTTTGCGCACAAAATAAAATAGTTTGCTTTCTATATTTCCCGATAACTCGAAGACCACGACAAAGCGGAAGATGCCTAAATCCGCCGCCCTCTATGATAAATGACTGTTGTGATTCTCCGGAAATAAAAATGAAACTCATGATCATCTCCGTATAGCCTGCGCTGGTCCTGGTGTCATCTCGACATGCAGTCTGGACACAGAGTTTAATCAAATCAATGGCTTACGCTTTGGTATGTACACCCCCTTATTCTCATTCATTACCCATGCACATTCCTAGGCGTGCTCAACAGGAGCTGAGATAAGCCTGGCGTTGGTTCTATGGCGTTCTGACCTCGTCAAATTACTACCTAACCAGAAAATGTGCGGTATTGAATTCAATTCATGAAGGTTGAGTGAGGTTAAAAACGCTCGCAAAAGATTTTATTAATTCAAGGTTAGGTTTTAGGTTATGTTGGATTTTTTCGGAATTATTTGGCTTAAACCGTACCGGTTAAAATACAATGACCCACTTGACCGTATACACCGGAACTAAAGCTTCATGGTACGCTACGGAATTCCTAATATCCGGCGCCCAAACCATATTACTCATATGATCTGTGTGTTGATGGAACTATTGAGTAATTCTGTGTACAACAAAAACGGATTTGTTTGGTCATCAAAGGTAATTCAATTCAATTATGTGTTTATTGTCCATTCTATGGCCGTAACCCTAACAGACATTCATCAAAGGTAATTGAGGTCCATGATGCGTCTCCTGACGCTACAGAACTCAAGCTCGAACTTCAGTAAAGAACTTCAGTAGGTATTCAGTACTGCAGTCTGCCAGGAGTGAGTGGGATACGGGATATGAAGGCATTTTCGATAGGTGGTACACGGGGCCACGGGGCTCCGTACTTTTCCTCAGAATTCAGAGTACAGTCACCTATTTCCACATGTTTACACCCTTATCTCCCTTTTAACTCCGAACCAACCCCAACTTTCGCTTTTCATTTCACTTTCCCTATCTCTCCTATTTCTTCGGCATGAGCGGATTTCTTAATTTGTCCCAGGCAGGTCTTTTGAGGCCGGGATGCATTGTAAATGATAATATACCGACGCGAAGGAGACAAGAGGTATGTATGTTTCGGTCACGCAGGGATATGATAGGATTCGGCCTATCGAATTATACTAATAACGAATACAAACTGGACGAAAATATGCACAATAAACATAAAAATCAGATGACATTTAGCTCGATCCCCAAGATGGTTAAACTTGAGTGACTTGTGTGTCGCCGGCTTAATTAGATGGGCTCAGTTTGTTTGCCGTTATCTCAAAACTCAGAACCCATGTTTATACAACCCCTCTCAAACCTACAGCGCGTTTCAAACCTACATTTCCGAAGCAAAAAATATACCTTTGCCAAATCGTACAATTTTAATTTTTGAAAAAATCGATTTTTTGCCAAAGCGTCTTTTGCCGTAATGACCGGGACAAGCAAATATTTCATGACTTTTTTCCTGTAAAAATCTCTCACTAATCACAATCCTGAAATCCTGAATGCACAAAGAAGGAAACCCTTTGTAAAATTTCATGCTTGGTTTGATTTACAAAAATACATTGGAACATCAACCAAAAATGAAATATGTTATACTTCAGATACGTCTGAAATGCTCAGCTCAGCTGTGCGCAATTTTAGATTTTATACGAGTAAAAATTCAAAATTAGAAATCTGTTCCGTTTGCTGCCTAGAGCCTAGGCAAGGTAATCAAGAAAGCAGCGGTGAAAGTGGGCGAGTCTTCCAAGTGCTTAATATTTCGGGTTTTAGGAGTTGAACAGACTAAGGAGGTAGTGTGAGACGAGGCATCCAAGAAGTTAATTAAGACCAGTCGAACGTGCGTAAGCAAGTGTGAAAATCATGAGAAGGCGTCCATGCTTCAGACTGAGACGAAAGGAGACAGTGGCTCTCCTTTAATTACTTAATCCACTAATTAGTTCTTTCTACTTCGTCTTCACACAGCCCTGTTTTAAATTCTGAATTACAACTAGGAACTAGATAGAGCCACGCGAGCTTGTTATGCATAGAATTCAACAGTAGCTACGTATAGGTAATAATTTTTAAATAAGGGACTTAGCACAATTAACAGTAGAACGATTTCAATTCAACGCATTGCCCAATGACTGGCTCGCGAATGCGAGTTGTAACTTTTGTAACTTCTACCTGCGTTAAAAACTCCCGGTGGGTAAGGTGTAGTAATCCGTTACATGATTGCGACATTGATTTACTTTAGGGTAATCATTAATCATGTTAGGTTAATCATGGGGCTACTGACACCGCTGTCGGTGCGGTGTAGCCCGGGAGGGTTAGGCAGAAGTTGGCTACTTGAATCGTTTGACTAAGTAAGATGCATTACCATTGACAGTTTAGCATACACGCAAATGGAACCAACGCAGCTAGTTCAAGGGTTAGCTTAAAGCTGAGGGCTGGGTTACGAAGGTAGAATTCTGTGAAATAATTGACGATTTAATCAAGGTAATAACGGAGTTACGATGTTGAATTTGACGGCATTCTAGACGCCTAACTCATTAGTTAAATTATTCTGTACCACTCACAATCCCAGCACACTTCTTTCTGAAATAACCAGGCATTATTTTAGTAATTGATGTCGATAAGCAGTGTTAAAATATATACAACCCTTTATTCAGGCTTCCACACAATAACATCAGATAACAGGTTTACGAAAACGGATAAATTATAG
>JAQFYT010003459.1:0-10711 GCA_034694925.1 Ceratophysella denticulata | reverse complement strand
TTAATGGTACCGAGCTGGACCTCTACTTTCATGTGTTAAATCCCATGCTGTTTACCCATTTAACATACCCTTAAACTGTGCTCTTTCGGAATACTAAGACAGGGATACCTACTTATGTACATACCTAAACATACTCTTTGTCATTTATCTGCTCCTTGCCCAAGCTACCTGAGCAGGTCACTTTCTGCTGATATGAGCTTAACTCACGTTATTTCAATCTCGTCCTCTGTGTAAAGTTAACCAATGCAATGTCATGACTCATGACCATGATGAGTCCACGGAAGCTCTTGTTCGAATACGTGTAGAATTTGAAATGGTGTTGTATCCTTCCGTGAGAACTCTGTCAAATTTCCAGATTCACTTCCAACAATGGCCACACAAAATACACTAGGCATTGTTAGTGCTTTTTGTCCTTTTCTTTCGACTTAGTTGTGCAGATATGCGTAAGCGTCATACACTTGCCGATAAGATAGCCGACAATTCGTTTCACGTAGAATCAGCTTATCTGGATATACATTGCATTGCATATTCCTTTCGAATGTACAATACTGTATAATAGATAATTTGAGGTAAGGTATTAAGACATTCAAAATCCAAATCCCGACTCGCGATCGCAAAATTTATGTGAATACGTAAAATTTTAGAAATGTCCAAAAGTTATTTACTATTCTGACTCGAAATATACTGAAGTAACCTTATTCTATTTATAAACAATCGCAATAATATTCTAAATTATATTTAAACACGAGTTGTAATTCGCAATGCGCGTTTCCAAATGAATTCATTCTTTTGCAAATTAACATGGTGTCAAATTCGAAGCCCAAATCACTCGGGGCCCAGAATTCGCTGCACGGA
The DNA here is from genome assembly GCA_034694925.1 of Ceratophysella denticulata. NCBI lineage: Eukaryota > Metazoa > Arthropoda > Collembola > Poduromorpha > Hypogastruridae > Ceratophysella > Ceratophysella denticulata. The sequence continues at coordinate 9,856 of JAQFYT010003459.1, read as the reverse complement.
TTCCTGAATGTAAATATGTATATTAACATTAATGCTGTAATATTCATGCAAATCTCGTTGATTTCTTTTACCAAAGCAAGCCTAAAATGCTAATGCTACATCACGTTGTATGTTGTACAGTGAATGTGGACGTTACAAAAAAAGTTCGTCTTTTTTAGCTCTGTATTTCTGCTCCATTGTTGGAGTGAGTGAGTGATTTGTTTGCCGTAGAAGGGGTAGTAGGTTAGTAGTGGGTTAGTTAGTTAGGGTACATGATGAGATGAGAGAAACGGGGATACATGGTAATAATAATATTATCTCCTCCATGCAGATTCAAGGCACACGAGCATCTTCTCATGTTCTTTGCATTATTACATTACACTATTATTATTACAAGGAATGAGTGAGAGCTGTCCTATTCTGCAGCAGTCTCATGAGAATATTCATCAAACTTCTTTGAGAACATGGGATTTCCCATCCTCCACCACACAACCTTATTTTGATCCATCTCCAACAAGATCAGGGCCGGCTTGGCCACATCTTTCAGCCCGGGAACATTTTTGTACTTTGGAAGAGAATCGAACCAGTGACCTTGCGTTTTGACGGATTGTACACTAGGCCACTTCTAAAAGTAAAATTTGAAATCACACTCAGATACAATATATCTTGAATAAATGACCAATGCTCAAGCTTTCGTGACCAATGATTTTACTCACTTTTATGGTAACAATGAGTTGTTGCAGCGGGTACACGAGCTGAGGTTATAATATGGGTTGTATTGTAAGGTCATTGAATAATTACTGGTTGTTCAGGCTTTACCAAAAAAGGTTTTCTTAAACTAAATAGGTTGAATAAACTATAAGTTTTATAGACCTCCAATGCTTGAATTTCTCTTTATTAGACACTTTCTAAAAGGCAATAAACCAAATATGGTTATTTATTAAAACCTGAAAGCAAACCAACTCAACTGCATTTATATCGGGAAATATATAAACGTGCCTGGAGAAAATAAAATCTGCCATGCAAAAGAAGACTTGTGCAATAAGTAATAAGTCTGCATGGCAGTAAATGTGATTTTAGTCAGGTTAGGTTGGGTTATAACCTTAGCGGACGAGATTGATCCGTTCTACAGGTTAGGTTAAATTTTTGAAATACCCAAATGACCAAACAACTAACCCAACCTTTGGAATTATAGACCAATTTCACTTATTGCAGCATTCCATTTCCTATTGCAAAGTTTTCTTTTTTATGGCATATTCTATTTTTTCATGGCATCGAAAAATGCCACCCGTATTATCTGCGTATGAGTCATACGGACCTAATTAAGATTAGCTGGAAAGTTGGTGCAGGTCCGACCCTGAGAATTGATTGTTGTGTCTCTTCCACTTTATATTATGAGAATCTGCTGTTCTACTGCTGCTGTAATGAGGGATAGAGCAGTTTTCCTTGTGAGACTCATTGGGCCCATCCACCAGCCAACACAACAGCAGAAGACACAGAAAAGCTCCACGAGCACTTCCTCAATTGAACACAACCTCCCTTCCGTCGTCTTCTTAATCAAATTCCACATCAAAATACAGTTAGACCCCACTACTAGCCTCTCTTAAAAAACTCTGCTCCAATTTAAAAACACGAGTGCCATTTACGCTGCCATATTCAAATCACAAATCACCGCATTTACCATTCTAAATATTACAACCTTCATACATCTTCCGATCTTGGAATCGGCATTTAAAAATACACAGAGGTCACTTATACTATACTATACTTGCATAAGTCTTTCTGTGAAAGTGTCTAATTTTCACTGATTTTAATGGCTCTAAAGTCAAGGGCCAAAATGCAGTTATTATCATATTGAATCGCACAACCTGTGAGGCTATTGTCGGCATTTATTCGAAGGACGCCATCATCCTGAGTGAATTTACTTGCATTGAGTTGGACGACGCCGTTCAAAGTGCTGCTATTGTCGGCTAGAATTAGACGCCGTATTTTGATTGAAGCTATTGTCGGAGTTTAACCTAACCTAACCGCACAGTTTGGATCGTCCAGCTATTGTCACATTGAATTGGACTTCGTCTCGAGTGTGGGCGTGGATACAGAAAAACAGAAAGTTGTGTTGATTGTTGACGATGTTTGGGGTGTTTTGGTGGGGTCTGTGCGTCTTGGTGCTGGGCATTCTGAGCCACGGCCACCACAGCGTGGTGCAGGGAGAAACTCGAGTGTCAATGACCAGCAGGACGAGTGAAACTGTGAGGCTGAGGAAGTGCTGTGAGTACCAGGCCCAGTTCTCGGAACAGACCTCTGTCTGCACCTCCACCTCTGACCCCAACCACATGCTCAAGTTCGACGACACGCTCCGCATTCCCCAACATGCCCTCACATACGTCTACGCCACAAATAGTCCCAATCGAACGCAAGGAAATGTCACGTTCGGGTAAAACAAATTTTGGAAATAAAATCGATTCTCTGACAATTTGGCGCAAAGAATTGACCGCCTGTAAATTTTCTGGTCTGAAATACAATTTGTAATAGTTGACACGCAGCAGCTTACACGACTAGCTTAGAGTACTAACTACCATGGATCCGAACCTGCTATTTTAGTTAAAATGTAATACAATGGTTACAGTATGAAATTCAAAATAGCACGATGTGGTGGCAGTAATGTTTGCACGAGCTGCCCGGTTACTTAGACCAATTAGCGTAAACCTTTATCGTCACTTTGTTACCACATTTTACGCGAATTCAGATTCTTTTACCTTAAATAACCGGATATAATCTAATTTAGCGTTTGCATTCAGTTGTAACGTTTCAAGTTTTGTTACGATGAATAAATGTGACAAGAAAAACATGTGTTTAGTTGATTGAAATTATGTAGCGCATACGTGCGTGTGCGCTTCCGCTTTTTTGAGGTACATTAAAATAGTTTAAAATTTGGATTTTTATAAGCTGTAACGTATAGTGACAACGATCGCATAATGAAATGATTGATTGCTGGAATCCGAAACGAAACGCTCACTTGTTTAGAAGGTGAATCTTTCATGGACAAACATGTTTGTATTGTTTACCGCAGTAGTTCATATGCATAAGCCGCATAATACTAGTTTACGAGGAATCTTGTTGAGCTGATCAGTGAGTAAGAAAACAACAATGAACAACCGGTTTTGCTTACGTTGTTCGTATTATGTAGTTGCACACTAAACTAATTGCCTATTAACGTATTGCTTTTGATTAATGTTATTTGTGTGTTTGTGTATGTACCTGAATGCAGGTTAGTGGAAGGTTCTCTGGAGTGTTCTCAGGAAGGGAGTTTCAGCGTCACTCTGCACCTGGGCAAGAAAGACGCCAATGATCCATCCAACCTCGTAGCCTTCACGCCCAATGGCTATCTCCAAGTCGGATTCGACTACTATGCAACCGGAGAGTACTGCATCGATGCGTACGTCAATTATTTCAAACTTATGCATATATTACTATATATCGTATATTTAACATACAATTGATTTTAAGCGGGAATTGAATTGGTCGCACACGAAGTTTAATTTTTTTTTAAATCCAATCCGTTTTTTAATTTCATCCAAACAATTGTATTTTAGCATGATAGGCCAGTTCTCTTAGACTTAATTTCCTTAAGTCAACAAAATGTTTAATCTTATCTACTTTCCAGAGAAGTTTGTTCAATTATGTCCACTTTCAGAGAGATTTGTTCAATTATGTCCACTTTCAGAGAGATTTGTCCACTTTTATCCACCTTCCTGAGAGATTTGTGTTCAACTATGTGCATACAATACCCAGAGATATTTTTCCAATTTAGACCACTATTGTCCACTTTCCAGAAATATTTGTCCAATTTTGTCAACTTTTAGAGAGATTTATCCACGTTCATCCAATTTTCAGAGAGATTGTCCACAATCCACCATTGTCTATTTTCCAGAGAGATTTGTCCAATTTGGGCCACTTTCCACAGAGATTGTCCACTATTTTCTACTCTCCGGGAAAGATTTGCCCAAATTTTCCCACTTCTTAGATAGATTTGTCCAATTTTGTCCACTTTCCAGAGATATTTGTTCGACTTTGCACACTTTCCAGAGATATTTGTCCTGATTATTTAGATTTGTTGATTTGGGGAGTTTTGACCATTGATCTGTCCTTAGGTCAAGCGAGGAAAAGGTGACGTTGGCAGTTTGCAAGCCGACATGTGAATCAAAGACTCATCCGTGCATTCCGAAGTGCTGTGACTACGGACAGGCCTGGGATTTCGGGGTGGACGATTCTGGGATTCCGCAGTGCCGGAACGAGGAAGGAACAGACAGTTCCTGGGAACCAACACTCTACGCCGATCGCTACACCCAAATGTCAGCTGACAAACGGAAGGAAATCACCCCTCATTTTGTGGCCCACCATCCCTCCAACGGATGGTGTGACTATGGACATCCCTTCATCATCAGCCTCAAACATGTCCAAGATGGCGGGAGCGGTGTATTGTAAGTATCCGCAGTTGTTCTATACTTGTTTTCAAAAACATTATTACTCTAATTAGCTTAAATATTTTAGATTTCGTGTACTGCAAGATGGTTCGGTGATCACGCGAGTTCGTCGCCGACAGTGGGCCTTCTTACCACAGGGTGACTACTGCTTGGACCGCACCAAGAATCTTTATGACAAGACAGAGTCACCAGAAGACACCAGCGTCATTCTGTACTGCCACAAGGAATTGGGCACTTCCGAGGTTAGAATATCAAGTAAAGACGGTCTAACCACACAGGACTAAAATGATGCTGATTGTTTGTAAATGTTTTCAGGGCACAGTTTCCAAAATCTACGGAACGTCGATGATCATTTCATCTTTGTTTCTGGTGGTGACACTGCTCGTGTTTGGGGTTCTATGGGAAAAGCATCGTCACAACATTCAGCGCTGGACACTTTTCTCCTACATCTCCTCCCTTCTGCTCATGTACATCTTCTTCATTCTCTCCTATTTCTCGAACGCCTTTGACGGAGAAACGGTCACCAACGAAGGGTCTTGTCGTGGAATCGGTACAGACACAGGCCTTTAAAAAAAATTGGAATTACCCTTAAATAAATCTACAACAGAACTGAATAGTATTCTTCTGATTTTCAGGCATTGGAATGCACTTCTTTTTCCTAGCAACCTTTTGCTGGCTCACAGCTCTCAACTTCGAAATATGGTGGACAGTACGGTAAGCAATCACATTTAATACATCAGCGAAACCAGTTTTGTACTGTGTTACGGTAAAAATATATGTGTCATATACCTACATATACATAGATCAATTTCAATTTATTTCTATGTATTATTTTACCCTTAGTTCATTCACATCACCGCAAAGTCGAACACCCGACCTATTGACTGGTTTTAAAAGACTGATTGCCTACGCCATCTTTGCGTTTGGACTTCCCACCATTATCGTGGCTGTGGGACTCATCCTCGAAGCTATCTATGAGTAAGTCGCTTTAGCATCGCTTAACTCAATACTTATTTAACGTTTGAATGGTCCACAGTAGTTTACTCCCGGCTTACGTCAGGAAAAACCTATTATCTAAATACCACCCAAGTCGCCCATGCCCTTAACACAGGCAACGTGGGTGGGATCAGAGATAACAGGTTTTTCCTGACGTGAGCTGAGAGTAGCTGTGCTCGTTGCAAATATAGAGTTTCAGCTATAAGCTTTTTTGATAAAAGTGCCTGAGAAGGAATGCCTCCTGGACAAACGCTAGATGTCGATGTCGATAAGGCCCAGGTTTTGGAGTTTACCCATGCTCCTTTGTATTATTTCCTATTCATATATTCCTATTTCCATAGATTTTCCTGGCCTGTGGGCCCTGAATATATGATTTATAATAGTCATGGGTTAAACGTCAATATATTTTACATAATCTGAATTAGCAGCTACTCATTAAAAAATTCAGTACACTTTACAAACTTGGCATTCTCAACCCAACGGAACAAACCTGTAATATCTCGAATTATAAATAATAGAGGAGATGCAATTCGCGGAAACGCAATTATAATGCACTTTTTGCTCAGAGCTCGGCTCCACAATAGTAGTGTGTTGATCCGAGAAATTCTTTTGGGCAGATCTGATATGGACTCTGAAGTGATAATTCCGGAATACGGTCGTTTCACGTGCAACATTGGGAGTCGGGAGGCCTTTTGGGCCTACATGTACGGCCCCATTGCCTTCTTGCTTCTTTCGAACATGGCCTTTTTCTTCACCACGCTCCTCGTCATGTGGCGCCTCCTTCACTCCCCCAAGCTCGAAAATAATCTCACACTCAAACATCAAAAACAATCGTAAGTCTAGAATTTGGAACCAGAAATATTACTATAGTTCTATAATTTCAAGATGCTTCAATTGAATTGATGTACTTCTTGATAATGCTTAAATGCGTGTTATTCTTTGTAGAGAACTCCTGTCACGATTCGGGAAATTAGTAAGTTGATAAAAATGGATCGTAACTTAATCACCAACGATGTCGAGGTTGAGATGAAGAGCTGTGGCTAAATGCTGATTATTTTTGCCTGTAGTACTTGGTCATGGGCGTACCGTGGATTTTTGAGCTGGTGTCTTTCGCAGCACACGAGGACGAGTTCCGGTGGTATTGGATACTCTTTGACCTCATCAACATTTTCCAGTCCGTCGCCATTTTCATAATCTTTGTCTGTAATCGGGAAACTATGCTGGGGCTCCAGTCAAAATTCCCGCCGCTGAGACGTAAGCCATCTCATTGATTATTTTACTGCAAAAATACAGCAGTGTGTATTGACCAGAGAACCATATATATGTACTAAGTACGAATTGATCCATTTAGGTTTCCTGAGTCCGTTGATCAGCCGGACAACCACGCCGAGTCACACAGCTGGTCCAGAGCGGGACGAAGACTCGGGACGAGTGTCGACCGTGGACATTGGAACAACGATCGCTCCCAAAGACACGCTGGAAATGACTTGAGTTCCGAACACTACATTGTAGAATTGTAACTAAAGTGACGTCCTGATTTAGAATTTCATAGATACCTTATTAACCTACATGCATATATTTTGTTATATCCATTTCCCAGTACTTTTCTATTGATATCACGTTCATTGATTACTACAGACTAAAGAGCCATGTTCTATTTAATCATGTTTTTCTGGATTTGTTTATTTCTACGCGCGAAGAGTACCTTCTGCGCGAGGTACTAAACCTGAGAAACATGTCCAGTTGCCGAAAGTAATTCTTTTCGACCGAAGTTAGCTTAGCGGGTATACTGGGTGTTATACCGGCATAGCCTGAAGTACTTACAGCCTGGAACTAACTCCGATATCCCTACTGCCCATAAAATAGCCATCGACAATTTTCTAAAGTTTCCACAGAGATATGCATCTATCCTGCTCCGCACTTTATTGACCCCGACACACCAAACACTTTAATAACCAGAGTCAGGAATCTTGTCAAGTCATCCCAATTGCGTACAACAAACAAAGGCTACAAGCTACAAGTTATTAAACGACACCGATTCAGGTTATATTCAGACCTATTTAATTGTATTTCGAAGAAACAATAGTCCGTGACTACAATAAATTCTACGTTAAGTAAATTATAACCAAGGCTTTATCCCGCAGAAGGTTGATTGATGGCGGAGCTATTCACCTCCCCATTTTGGCACCGCTTCCTGGATCCGCATCGATGGGGAGTCCGTCACAAGTGCACTCACACATCACTCCACCGCCGCCGCCTCCACCCCCGCCTCCACCACCACCTCCACCATTGCCAAAGCTTCCGCCGCCACCACCACCTCCACCATTGCCCGTATTTCCGCCGCCACCACCACCACCCGATCCGTCATCGCAACCACCATCATCACAACGTTTCGTCCGCGGTTCCAAAGCTTGGACCTGGGTTTCCTGTGCGGCTACCACCGGTAAATGCTTCTGCTGACCCACGTTTCGTTTTACGGGAGCAAATCGGCCACTTCTCGGGGCCACTCCTTGTGTCTGAAGCTGTTGCTGCTGTTGCCGATACTGAGGTTCCGGCTCAGCTATGAAAACAAACACGGAAAAGATGAGCTTAAGCTACCTCAAATTAATGACAGTCAGGACATTGACATATATTGAGTTTACCGTCTGTTTGAAGCAGAATCACAGAGATAAGAAGAAAGCACTGGAGTAAGAGCGTAGGCCGAAGTCGGCCACTGGTTGGACCCATCATCGTGGGAAACTATGTTTTAACGGGCTCCGACTTCGAGGGTCTGATATCCCAACCAAAATTTCATTTGCTTTTATAGTCTGATATTTGATTTAGAAAGGTGAAAGTGCGCAATTGAAAACTAGATTTGAATAGCGGAGTGAAGCCTGGACACTGCGAGTAAACACGGAACACTTTCCATTGCTTCTTGTTGGCACAATGAAAAATGCCAAAAAAAAGTCAAATGGAATATGCGGAACACTTTCCAGTTCCAATTAATTGATTCAATACTGTTTATTTGAATGACGTTGACTTAAAATTGAAAGTAAATATGTTGTTATTCTGTCATATACTTCCGCATTAGACAAGAAATGATTGAATAATACATCAACTTCTTCCCAGAGGACTGTAGGTCAAGTATTTATTTATTCCAAACTTTACAGCTTTTTGGAAAAGTTTCGTTTTTTGGTGGTGCTAATAATGCTGTTTCAGTTTCTGAGGTTAGTTTAAAGAAATTTGATCATCTTGAATCTTGATGCTTCATGTACTGAGTACTATATCGTCGTAATGGATTTGTCCGTAAATACTCGAGATTCTAAATATGGATATTGATTATTCATATTCATAAGTAAACCTCCGATTTGAATTAATTACATTTTTTTTTACAATAAAACCTAGCACTGTGAAACTTCGAATTTGCATGAATCACCGAATTTAGAGCCCATATTCCAAATTTACCAAAGTCGATGTTGTGAACTTTCGAGTCGTTTAAATTTTAATGGAGGTCTATGTCATATTGTTAGTTGACCTCCGATTTCATGGTTAAAAAATATTGCAAGGTCGGAATGCTTTTAAAATTGTCCTTTACGGAATAACAACGGTTGTTCAAAGGAATTTGAGGCGTCCGCATCAAATATTATTTTCTGTAGTCAGTTTGTTCTTTGAAAATGTGGGTTATGTGCGGAGTTTCTGGATTACGTGTCTTACAATTCTTAGTTACATTCGGATGTCTATTAGAACTTCTACCTCTCGCGAGCGCGCGCGCGGGTAGAGTAATATTAAATTATGTAGTAAATACATGACAATTTGTTTTACCGGATTTCAGAAGATCATAATGTGGTTCAAAAATAAAGTATACTAATTAACAGGTTGTTTGAAGGAGGACCGAAGTCTCCTTCAATTTGGCTACCAAATAGAGAAATACACCAAGTTTAGCAGTGCCACTTTGGCTAATTATGGGAATTGGTGCGGGTGGGGTGGGAGTGGAGTCCCCAAAGACGGAGTGGACAAGTGCTGCCAAGTCCATGACAACTGCTACGAGGCGGAGGACTCCTGCTCTCCCAAATGGACCAAGTATAATTACATAGACGGAGAACAGAAGCCGACTTGCACTGACAAACCAGAAACTTGCGAGTACAGAGTCTGTAAATGTGATAATGACTTCATCCTTTGCTTGCAGAAGGAGAGACCGTGATCAATCGACTACAAATGAAATGGTTTCAAATCAATTATATTTATAATGCACACTTTGTTTCGAGTATATGTATAACCGCAAAATGAGAGTTTACTGGTTACTTTGCCCTTATTGTTACAAGTATACAAGTTGTGCTGAGAAGCCATTTAAAATTAAAAACAATAGCACTGGCACAGAAATAATGTGTGTTCGGCTCTAGTCTAAGCTCTACTGAAGT
>JAQFYT010003458.1:0-10712 GCA_034694925.1 Ceratophysella denticulata | reverse complement strand
TACCCACTGAATTCTTGATGACTAAATGTGTACATGTTTGGTTCATGTGGACAGCGTACATTGATTTGTCGTTAAGTCCACAACCGACTATAGAAATAATTACAATAGGTCAATTATCATGTACAATTACTTTAAGTGCAAGTTTACAACTGAATTTTTCAAATTTTAAATTACCTGGTGCTGGAGTCGAGGAAACTTCCCTCGGAGCTGCAGTTGTGACCTCAACGGGGTCATAGGCTACCGTAGATGTCTCGGGTTGTGGCTGTGGAACTGTGATATTGCAAGAGCCAGGGTTACAGGTCACGTCAATACTCTCTAGAAGTAAGTCTTGCAAAATATTCAAATTAGCATCTTGAGCCGCGAGTTGAGAAGTCAGTGCAGCCAGTTGGGCATTTACAGATTCCAATTGTGTGTCGATTTTGATGTTTAAAGAATCGAGTTGGTTTTTTAGGGTTTCTTGAAAAGCCTTCAATGCTGTAGAAACTTCTAAATTGGTTGCAGCTGTAGTTGAGTATGTAAGGACGGATAGAAGGAGGAAGAGTTGAATGGAAGCCATGTTGAAGTGTTATTTCTTTCGTTTGCTGTACCGAACAAACCGAAAATTGATGGTAAATTGAAGAAAACCCTCAAACTTATATGCTTTACTGTTTTACTTCGAAGTCAGATAAACTACAATGTAATACCCGTACATTTCACCCTTCGATGTCGAAACCCCCAACCGGAGCTCCCCGCTTATTGTAAAAAGACACGCAAGTTAATTTATAGGCTCAGTAAAATAAGCTGACCTTAACGTGATGCATTTAACTCCGTCTTAACGAGGCTAAAGGTCTTACCGAATTCTCATTTACCATGTCTCTTGACGCAGATGTGTTTTGTTACAAAGGACATAGGCTGATTTCTTCTTTAACAAACTATTATTTTCCAAGGTATTTTGATGTTTGGAGAATCCATTTGATTTGAAATTGAAAATCTATCCCGATTATGAAAAATCACGGAATTCTCGATGTGGAAGGGTTTATTTTATAACGTAAGTAAAGGTTCATGGGATTGCGATAACAAAAGGCATATTACCGATTTGGCCTTGACTCACATTTTTTGTATGTTAAAGGCGGATGCCTCGAATATCATCAATCATTAGGAAAATCGACGGCAATCGATTTCAGACAACGTGATATAATCAGAAGAGTTCATAAAAATATTTATTTAGATTTATTATTTATCGCTGGCATCGTTGTTGCAACGTATTTACTAACCAAGATTTTTAATAAAGAATTTAAGGTATATCGTTACATACTTACGCAATCAATATACATATCAGCAAAAAGAGGAACTGAAACTGCAACAGCATAAACCTCTAATGCCATGTTGTTTATAAGGTATTTTTAAAAAAATATTTGACCGGGAATGCCCACGTATTTACGTGTTTGTTAACTTTCGAGTGCTTTGCGTTCGACTGCTAAATCGTTGAAAGTTGCAAGGCGGATTTGATTTAGAGTTTTAACATAACCATACAATCAAATATGACGTTAAACACAAGCCATGGGAGTGGGAATTCAGTAAAAATCTTTCTTCTGGCGACAGATACAACGCAACATACACTTAGAACCGGTACAACTTTTTAACAAAATGACTGCAGAAGATCCAATATGCTTGGGATCCCTGCGAAAATTTGTTGCAATCTGGAACGCCTGCATGTTGATTCCGGTCAAGTGGGATCAGGAAAAACACCGTTTCATTCAATGCAGAACCTGGCTAAATAATTTAATCCCAAATGCTGCAATTATATTTACGGGCACAACTATCGCATATATCAGATGCCTATACGCCAATATCCACAGCGGACATTATGTTGGTCGTTTTTGTGGAAGTATCTACAATATCATCCTGTATTGCTGTACTTTGGATATGCTGGAAACTAGATTTAGTGGTATGAAACGGATTGTTTGCCTTTGATCAGAGCAACGTAACTATGAATAAACATTCAATATTATTTATAATGTAACCCGATAATTCCAAATGTGATATGGAACATAGTGTCTTCTTTAAAGGAAAAGAGATATTAGGGAAGATCACATTGAGAAAGTACTGAATTCTCTATGGAAAATTACAATCGTCGTCAGGGTTATCTTTCCATGCACAATTTTCTTAACAATTCAGTACAACATATCCATGGGGAGTGGATTTCATTTCAGGAATATTCGGAGACGGATTGCCGTAATTTCGATAGCGTTCTGGATAGGCTGGCTGGCTTGTGTTTTCTTATTCACAAGCTGTCTGATCTACTGTAGCACTATGACAAAGAGTCTCCGAAAACTGACATCAGAATGGTACGACCATTTCAGTAACCTTTATCATTATTAACATCACCATTGAGTGGTTCATATAATTTTGGAATTTTTTAACAGTAAGATTGAAACTTCGAAAGTTCAGAACCGAATCAAAGTTCTGTTCCGAGGGTGTACCATTGTACATCAGATGGCATGGAAACTATAGTTAAAGTCGCACCTCTTGGATTGCTCGCAGTGTACATCATAATAGTAACTTCGTTCTTTGTACTGGTCAGAATCGACCCCGTAATAATTGGTTTCACTTCCGATATCGTTAGCCTTACACTGTATAGTCATCAAACTGCTCTTCTTCTTGGCATATATGCTTATCGAATATTCGATGATGTTTCTGAGATGTTTTATGAAATGTTCGAGCAAAACGAAGAAAAACAAAAAAATTTCAAATCCTGTCGGCAATTTCGTGTGGATATTGGTAAAATATTTTCTAAAAACACATTTCTTTTTGTCATGCACCAACTAATTATTTACGCCACCATAGGTCTTTTGATTGCAATTCCTGACACAAAGTAATATTAGGATATTACGCTGGAATTGTATGTAGGATGTTCGCAAATATTCAAAATTTCATATATGCAAAAACCAAATTGCTTAGCTTTAGTATTATTTTCCCGCCTTCTCCTGTTTTCCTCCCTCTTACACATCATTAACAATTTAATTACTTACTCGCAAATTATTGACTGGGTTTCAGAAAATCTCCACAACAGGATTTAGCTATAACAATTATACTAAACGATTCGATAGGTTGATTCAATGAATAAGTAAATAAGTTTCGCCCAGAAACTTATTGATTTAAATTGACCAATAAGAAGAGCACGTAACATTCTGCCCTTAGGAAATATGCAATAAGTTTTAAAGTTATAAACTTATGGTGCAAACTCACTAATACCACTACTAGGCTCATTAGCATATTTCATGGTTTACATGTTCTATGTCCTATCCGAATTTCGTTGAACCAGCTTTTGGTGCATGCCTTATTTATTTTCCGGCTTTTAATCTTCAGCATTGTCTATAAAGCAAGTGTAAGCAGTTTTTCAATGAAATATCCACACATTTTAGGTTTGAATTGTGCATCACGTGATAATCAAGGCTGGGTAACTATTTGAATGTTTCGCTAATTAGATTTGTACTTGAATTTGACGTCAGTTTAATCATTATTTTTATAAACTATTGTTTGCAGTCGGGCGATAATCGTACAACCAGACCAACTCAGACATCACGCAATACACTGTAAGCTGACCTCTTGATCAAACAAATCCCAGGTTTCTGACCCGTTGGCCTGCCCTTTAAATAACCCTACTACTCGATAATTTCATACACGTTTGGATCTCGGTCACAAGCTCTACTTTTGTATCCAAATTAATCCTTCAGGATTTTCAACCGAATTGACTGCTTCCTTTCAGGGTTGCTTTCGGTTCAATCCTTCGGGATTATTTACAGAATTGACTGCTTCCCGTCAAGGTTGATTTCGGTTCATATTTACAGAATTGAGTGTTTCCCATCAGGGTTGGTTTTGGTTCAATCCTTCGGAAATCTTCACAGAACGGACTGATCCGCTTTTTTTCTTTTTAATCATGCCAAAACATAAAAAAGCAATTTAAATGGAACTCAAGATGCTATACACGCTTGCGAGTGGACCGTGGAAATGAGGATGAAGGTGAGCGAAGTCACAGAGTAGCCCAACAAAGTGAACACGACAAACTAAAAAGCCGAAAGATTAGCTGTTGAAATAGCCTCGGGTAATGGGTCAAATATTGGAATTATTGGACCGATTACTAAGGCGCTCAGCCATTATTAAGGCGATTACAGCCAGCCGAACTTAACGCAACTTCACCGGATCGTAGATCGGTTAACAGCTTAGTTGAATATTAAGCGTGGATGCGATAGATGAACGACCCTAAAATACGATACCTAGCGAATACTGTCGTCAGTGATCGTAAACACCAGTCATATCGCATTCATACTTGGAATCAAAATATTCACAAAATTTTTATCTTTCGCTTGGGACTTGTAACGTTCCGTCATATTTACAACAGTTTTAATAGAAATCAAATATGTATACATAACTTTACTAGGTACAGCACTCGAATTATTAGACAATGGATGTCCCGTAGGCCAGTTTCTGATTTCATGTCCTGAAATTGAGTAAAGAAATATCTAACCTGAAATATTCACGGACTTGGTAGGTAGGAACAAGCTTAGGGCGTGTGGATATTTTAAATACACGCAAAAAACTTGTAAAAAGTTTTATGTTCCCACCCACACAAAAAACTTTACATAAATATTATACAAAGTTTGTTTGGTAGTATTAGGAATTGGTACTTCTATTTCCATTATGATTAACTCAATTTCTTGTCACATATTGAAAATCCACTGCAAGCTTGAGTAACAGGCAACTTATTTAGTTTGCTTGACTCATATAACTCACACACGTTCAGATAGCAGTAAGCCATTTCGGGCCGAAGATAAACAGAACTTTATACAGAATTGTTGTATCTGATTGATGCAATGGTTACATCAGATCGTAAATACGTAGAAATCATGCGAAAAGTTGTCACAATAGGGAACACCTGTAAAATGATCCCATTCAAATGGGATCAGGAAAAACACGGTTTCGTTCGATCCAGAACCAGGGGCTTCATAAGTTGTGTCCAAATATTGGAATTCTTCTCGCTTTAGCGACGCTAGGGTACATATTATATGTCTACACGCCGACATCCACGGAGGACATTATACTGGTCCTTTTTATAGCGATAGCTGCAATATCCTGCTGCATGGCTGTACTTTGGGTTTCCTGGAAGCTGGATTTAATGTTATTGATAAACGGAACCTTTGCTTTGGATATGCAACAAGGTAAGCATACCCACAAGTATTCGAGTTACCTGTTTATATAATGGACGCCAATACATAATTTCAACCCTCATCCGAAATGCAGTGACTTCTTTAAAAGAAGACAACATTATGGAAGATAAGCTGGAGCTGGTACTGATCTCGCTGTGGAATATTACACTCCTCATGTGGGTAATAATCCTGTGCAGTGTTTCCTTTGCAATGGAGAACAAGATATCTTTCTATATTGTATTCTATTCTGAGAGCATTCAAATACGATTATCTTGGATTAGCCTAATTTCGGCGGGCTTCTCGATGGGTTGGCTTGCTTGTGTTTTTTTATTCATAAGCTTTGTGACATACGGTAGCATTATAACAAAATGTTTCCGTAAACTGACACGTGCTTGGTAAGACTATTTTTTAATTTTAACGAACGTCTCGCTTGAATGTTTCGTGCATAATTTCCTAATTGTTTTCTAGTAACTTACAAAAATCCGAACTCGAGTATAGAATCAAAGTTCTGTATCGAGCGTGCACAGTGGCGCATCAGATGGCAATGGAAATGATACTTGAAGTCGCACCTCTTGGCTTGATTGGAGTGTACATCATTATCGTAACTTCGTTCTTTGTGTTGATCAGAAACGACACAATTATGATTCGTGCTCTTTGTGCTACGATCTGCCTCACACTCAGTGCTGTCATCAAGATACTCTTCATGTTGGCTTATAAGCTTACCGAAGATTCGGTGATATTTCTAGAATCATTTATGAAATGTTTCAGGAAAACGAAGGAAAACAGAAAGTGTTTAAAATCCTGTCAGGAACTCCGTGTAGATGTTGGGAAAATATTCCGAATATCCAGAAACACATTTCCTTCTGTCATGCATAATATAATAATTAATGCCACCATTAGTCTTTTGCTTGCAATTCCTGACACAATATAAGATAAGGATCCAATCCTCCACTGGAATGTACCAGGTTATGATTTATGATTGCGTTGCACTTGCACGGGTTGTATATAGTACCGGGCCACAGACCGCGTTCCGAATATACCAAGGTGTAACACCGATCACGGCATTGACACTTAGCTTTAGCACATTAGCTTTACATTGAACCGTTCACCTTCACGTCAATCATTAATATCACTAATCTTAAGCTCTAATAAACAATTAATCCTAACTCTTAATAGGGTATAACAACGACTTGATTTCTTTTTTTTATTGAATTGAATATTAATTCAATTTTACACTCTTACATACACAACGGATATAAATTGGCTTATTAATTGTTGAAAAATGCTGAAGACATTTTGCAATTTCTAATTTACACAGGTGGCATATCGTTTAATTACCACAAAACATATTGGTTTGGGTTTTCAACCTATCCAATTCCATCTTGTTTTTTTAGTTTTAATTTAAATTGTAACGTTATATGTGAAAGTGATTTTGTAAAATTAATGGTAAACATATTGATTCCAAACTTCAATTATTAGCTCGGCGGAAAATGCCCGACTCATGCAATCGCACTTTACGTCCGTCCGTCTGTCACACTTTTTTACACGACAAAATGTGCATATAAAACGGCACTTCTGCTTCGACAAGAAGCCCTTTGGAAGAAGACATAACCCATTGTCAAAAAAGAAGCATGCCCAATCACGCATTAAAAGGCACAATGAACAGGTTTATATCTAAAACCATAACACCTGTGTTCCGTTTGGCCGCAGTTGTTCGAACTTGAGAGGCGAAACCAAAAATTGTAAAAAATTTTGGCAGCACAAGACGTGTAAATAAACAGGTATATAACGAAGCTAAGTAGGTCCTTAATGAAATGATTTTGTAAATTTTGATACCTATTAACCTAACCCGAATTTAAAAAAATCCTCTGCGCACGTTTAGGAGAACCTAAGCTAACCGTAATGAACTCAACTGTTTACTACGACATTATCCTGCTCTTATTCAAAACAATTGGGACAGGATCCCATCTTGTAGATAACTTACGCAAAGTCAAAAGTCGCAACCAAGCGACAAGCTCTCACATTTTCTTTTTCTCTCAAACCTCCGCACAGGGGGCCATGCGCGCAAGTCTAATAGGCAGCGGTTGAACGAGTGTATCTCGTTACATACGGCAAATTCGCTAAAGCTTCAAATACAAACGTGGTCTTAAATTAAATTGTCCGTCGAATGGTGTATATATCGAACCAAAATTAGACGACCGATTGAGTAAAGTTCCGTCTTGAGTCCCAAATACAAAAACTTCGCCTTGGGAAATGTCCGGGGCTTACAGGTTTTGAGCAGATGGGGCAGTCAAATTTCACCTGCGTGCCCTTCGGGCACTTCAAGAAATAGGACCTAACCTAACCCTAATTAAGAAAACTTCGATACTTGCGATTCACCTACGACATAGAAGTTTCAACACACTTTGGATGGAAACAGGCGCGCCTATTCAAAAAGGATCCTATCTTGTGGATAACTTTACGCAAAGTCAAAAGTCGCCGCCTGGTTGTCGCAGCGTGCGCAGCATCGAGTTTCGGTTCGAGGGAAAGGCAGAGTGGCAAAGCTGCACTTTCTCTCAAAAGCTTACCCCAGGTAGCTATGCGCGCAAGTCTAATATCCAGCGACCGGTTTGAACGAGTGTATCTCTTTACATAGAGCTCATTCGCAAAAGCTTCAAATACCAGCGTGATTTTTAATAAAATAGGCCGTCGAATTGTATATATATCAAACCAAAATTCGACGACCGCTGAGTGAGGTTCCCTCTTGAGTCCCAAATACAGAAACGTAGCCGTGGGAAATGTTCGGGGCTTACGCTCTTTGAATTTGAACAGATGGGGCTCTCTTAGCCCTACGAACACAGGAAATAGATGCGTACAATTAAAATTGAATCATAGAAGCTCACATATATCCATGTAATATCGCTTTACCCAAATCAGCCCAAAATCGTATAAAATGAGATAGTTGTTCCACTTTGTCGTGGATTTTAGTAAAATATATTTTTGTGTGAAACCTCAGGGCCCCGTCCATCTATGAAATATTTTATAGATACGGAACGTGGATGCATGAAATATCCGAAATACTGATCGTTTTCAAATAATCATCGAGTTTCTACTTAAAATCAGTTAAGAAAATCAGAAAAATCCGAAAGTTTAAACATTTTGTTGATTTTCTTCTGTCATGCTGTTGTAATTTACATTTTTCAATTGAATAGAAATCAATTAGAAATTTTACCACAGTACTCATTGTATTAGACAAGGGAAGGGACCATAAGTAACCAAAGTTTCTGATTTCATTTCTTGAAATGGATTATGGAAATATCTAATCCAAAATTCCGACGTATTTAAATGTTTGGTAGAGAAATGTAACGTTTGGGCGTTGTATGTATGTAAGTATATTACGTGAGCATTGCAAAATTAGGGATGATACTACTTAATATTACATACAAAATACTTAGGCTTTTAGTTTTCCTATGCCAAAAATGTTGAAATTAAATACTGGTTCGCGGTATGAAGATTTGTTTCTTTCATTTCCATATGGGATTAGAAACATTTCACCTGTCATATTGAAGACTCGAGCGCAATTAGGAGAATCAGGAAACCCTGTTTAAATCCAATAACTCGGACATACATACAAACGGTCACTGGAACCATTTGCAAAATATACATGATTGTTGAATCTGATTTACGAAAATGTCTTCGGCAGATTCTAAATACGTAGCAACCCTGCGAAAGGTCGTTGCAATAGGAACCGCTTGTAAGTTGATTCCTTTCAAATGGGACAAAAAAAAACACCGCTTCGTTCAATCTAGAACCTGGCTTCATAAATTATGTCCAAATATTGGGATTCTCCTTACCCTTGCGACTCTCACGTACATATCACTCCATCTATACGCCAACATCCACAGCAGACTTGATTATGGTCGTCTTTGTGGAGATAACTGCAATATCCTGCTGCATTGCGGTACTTTGGGTTTGCTGGAAGCTGGATTTACTGGTATTGATGAACAGAATCTTTGCTTTGGATATGGAACAAGGTAATTTGACCTATACCTATGTATTCGAGTTATCAGATTATACATTGTTATATGAATTGCAGTGACTGCTTTAAAGGAGAACATTGTCAAAGACAAGCTTGACCTGGTACTGGACTCTCTATGGAAAATTACAATCGTGTTTTGGGTAATATTCCCGTGCACTGTCTTCATTGCAATTGAGAACAAGATATCTTTGGCGAGTGCACTGCATTTCAAGAACGTTCGGAGGCGGCTTACATGGATTACCATAGTTTCGGTGGGTTTTTCGATGGGCTGGCTGGCTGGCGTATTCCTTTTTATGTGCTTCGTGATCTATGGCATCGTTATAACAAGATGTCTCCGAAAACTGACATGGGCTTGGTATGACCACTACCTATATAGTATGTTTTGTCGTTTTATCTATCACCTGGATTAAATGGTTCATATATAATTTCTTCTGTTTTCCAGTAACTGCGAAACTATGGAACTTGAGGGTCGAATCAAAATTCTGTACCGCGCTTGTACGGTTACGCATCAGATGGCAATGGAAATGATACTTGAAGTCGCACCTCTCGGCTTGCTCGGAGTGTACATCATGATCGTAACGTCGTTCTTTGTGTTGGTCAGAAACGACACAATCATGCTTCGTGCTACAACTGGTACAGTCAGTCTCACTCTTTGTATAGTCATCAAAATACTCTTCATGTTGGCTTATCAGCTTACCGAAGATTCGGTGACATTTCTGGAATCATTTATGAAATGTTTGAGAGAAACGAAGGAAAAAAGAAAGTATTTAAAATCCTGTCAGGAACTCCGTGTAGATGTTGGGAAAATATTCCGAATATCCAGAAATACATTTCCTTCTGTCATGAATGAAGTAATCATTAACGCGACCATTAGTCTCTTACTTGCAATTCCTGAAACATTATAAGTTATGTAAGATGTCACTCTGCACTTGATTTAGTTTAGGATACTCTGTAATCCAGTAATAAAGCTACTGAAATTTGAGATGTATACCTTTGTCTATTCCAGCATTATTACCCCTTGGCTTTACTATTTGCCTTAACTCTGATACAATATCGATTCTCTTCTATTGTCGATTTTTTCCTCTTTGCATTTTAATCGATATTGATTTATGACTAATAGACTTATGAATTATTAATGAGAGCGAAATGCAATGTGTAAGTAAAATATATACTTGTTTAGTAATAAGTAACACGAATACGAAAATACCAATGTTGTTTCAAATGCATGCAATGGCACCTCGTGTATTGGTTTTTAGAATAAAATTGCAATATAATAAAGTTATCTTATGCAAGTTATATTGTGTGAGGTAAGAAGTACTATGAATCTCTAGTTTCCTAGCTTAATGATACGAATATTTATATATATTTATATTATACGAACCTTTAAATATAATGCTACTTTAGTTTTACCCACTTTGAATAAACCTGTTCTAGAATCTATCAATGTTAAATGTTTTGGACGTAAACTAAAAAGGTACCTATTAGAAAAACAATGTGAAAATGCGATA
>JAQFYT010003457.1:0-10713 GCA_034694925.1 Ceratophysella denticulata | reverse complement strand
CTCTGGTAGTGACCTGGACATGTCGAGGGTAAAATGATCTTGATTCATAACAGAGTGATGCGGCGCGTGCATTTAGGCTTATCGAAGCAAAATTAGACAGACTCTGACAGAGTAGGTTAGCGGCTTGAGCTGGGAAAGCTGCTTTGCCTATTCCCATTTTCGTTGGCAGACCTAGGCGGATATTTACACCTTTAAGATTTTATGATTACTTATCGTTTCGCAGCTTTCGCCTGTCCAGAACTCCCATACCCTCCCCGTATGTAAATAATAAGCTATGATTGAATATAAATAATACAATACAATCTTACCGAAAGCAAGTGCCCTGAATACCCTACTTTAAATTTCGATATTTCAGTTCTGAACTGAACTGAACTTGTTCTGTTGTGAATCTAAATTGAAACCTACGGAGCATTATTGAATCAAATTTAAAAGCTTGTTGATTTTGGGTTGTTTTAGAATTTGAGTCTATTCCGGTTTCGTTGTTATAGTAGTGAAAATGACTCGTTTTCTCTGGTAGTGACCTGGACATGTCGAGGGTAAAATGATCTTGATTCATAACAGAGTGATGCGGCGCGTGCATTTAGGTTTATCGAAGCAAAATTAGACAGACTGCGACAGAGTAGGTTAGAGGCTTGAGCCGGGAAAGCTCCTTTGCCTTCTCTCCTGCACACACGGTCTTGCATGCGAACCCTATATGCTACGTGGGAATTAAGTCTGTCAGGGGATTAAAATATCTTACCTACTTCTAAAACTCAGAGTGAAAGAATGTGTGTTTCTGACAATCTGTCATCCTGAGACTGACACCAGCAGTATGTAGTCTACGTATGCGTGAAGCGGACGCTCGACTCCTCAGTCAGCCTTCCCCGGATAATGAGAATTTGAGTACAAAAGAAACAACACTGTCGTTGAATTAGAGCCAAGTTGGGAGAAACTGGAATTGGGTCTTCTTGTCGTCAGGCTATGCAGTACAGCAGCGCAAAAAAGAAAAATGTAATCTGTTCTGGAATTTCTCTGCTACTACCCCGATATTTCCTTCAAAGTTGGATTTATTTGCAAGGGAGCTGAAATAAATTAAAGTCGGGACTCGGAGCTTATCTGGATGGAGTTGGAGGGGTGGATAATGGAGTCCAAGAGCCGTGTGAGCA
Source organism: Ceratophysella denticulata (assembly GCA_034694925.1). NCBI lineage: Eukaryota > Metazoa > Arthropoda > Collembola > Poduromorpha > Hypogastruridae > Ceratophysella > Ceratophysella denticulata. Next base: position 9,568 of record JAQFYT010003457.1, on the reverse strand, counting down.
CTTAATATTCAGTCCACACATTGAGTTTAAGACCGAGTAATTGTCTGCATTGAAAGTCATTGCATTAGGAGTTTGAGTTGTATGGGAATTCGTGCAGTTCGGGATTCTTACGGCTTCGCTTTCCACGTTCGCCACTCCACCGGTACAGAAAATGATATTCTATGGGACAAGAACATGAGTGGCAGGAGCGGAACATGGGTCTTGGTCGCAAATATTGAATTCTTGGATAAATCGGCATTAAAATACGGTATGAGTTCTATGTGCGGTCTACCCGCCCTGGAACGCGTGCTGACTTAGTGTGGAGACATTATTTAAGTTCGGGTTTGGTAAGGTTTTAGTGTCATCAAATGTCTGCTTTGTGTACGTAAAACTTTTTGCAATGTTGCAAATCACATAGTTTTGAATGTGCGTTGAGTATTTCGTTGGTATATTTGATCCGTGGTGAATAACTATTCAGGAATACTGAGAAATTACGCTACAGCTCAACCGTATATTGTTCGTTTTATTGTGCTGTTTCGAACGCTCGAAATATACCATTTGGCATGGTTTGAAGTACTTTTCGGTGGTCAACTTTTTGGAACATGACGGTTGGGCTAATGGTTCATTAGACTCCATGTAAAGCTAGAAAGTATATTTTCCTGTTTTCTGTCTTCTCCCTATGTGATGGTAAATCGGGTTTTACTGCCACCCATCAACTTTTACGGAGCTTAGCGTGGAAATTTCTCCTTTCGACTTCACTCTTAAGACCAGCCTTTTTCTTCTTTCCTATATCAGCTTATACTGTATCTCCTAATGCAGACTGGGTACTTGAAACAGAGCCCGTATTTCCTCTCCCATCCCACAAGAAGGTATTCCGGGTTTGCTCCTAATGCATTTTTCTGAATGTAGACTCGAGGGTGGGTATGTTCGTAAGGAAATGTGTTTCCGTCTATGATCCCTTCTCCCCCTGTCACCCTAATCTAATGTTATTTCCTCACCAAAACCCTTGAAATCAATTTTTATGTGAGAGAACACCAACTTTTACGATGTACGCAAACTTTTGTTTTTTTTTTCTCTAAAAAAAACTTTTCCATCTGTATTTGTAACGGTAGTGGTGGCTGGTAACTGTAACTGGGTTTGAGTTGTTGAAGTGCCTTCGTGCTAAATAAGAGAGAAGCGGGAGAAAACAACTAATTTTTAATCAGAATTGGGAAGAACTCTTCTGTACAGTCTCAAAATGAAATGCTTCCTGGCTCGTCTATTTTGACTTCGTGGAGCCTATTTTATTATTTGACATGAAAATGCTCCCTTTTGGAGCCAGACGTAAGTTCCTTGTTTTCTTTTGGTCCCGCAAATGCCTGTATTTCGGGTGTGGTGAATGCACGTCGCTATGGATTAGCAGAGAAAAACGCTCGTTTTCGTTGTACAGAATTTCTGTTCTGGGGACGAGACGACAGTGGGTACTTACATAAACGTGATGCTAATGGATTCTCCAATGATCTTCATGGTATATTTTGACTGGTTTCGTTGTATAGTTTCCAAAATCATGTTTATCCATGTCGAGCAATTAGGAAACTCTAACTGTGTACCGTACATTTGCACTTTAGTTAGCAGTTTTTGAATTCATTTCCCAGTGTAATTCGAACTAATGGGTTTCTCCGGTTTTGGATCATTAGCTGCACATGGAGTCCTGTGAATCCTCACTCTTATTGCAAGGATAATTACAACCCACGCTTAACGGATTCCATAATTCATGTGCAAGCAGGTTGATAACTGCCGGTAGTCTAATTCCCAACAACAGTTTTAATCCCTTCAAAGTTTTGTTGCTCAATATTTACTCGGGATTTTGGTGTCTGATATGGTCAATATGATGAGTAGATACGATGCGATGCGATGAAGCAACAACCAACTGCCGACGCCGTGCTAAGAATGCATTAGCTCTACGAACACGGTACGCGGTATTCCCTCGACTGTTTAGTAGAGTAAGCTGAGTTCTGGTTCTAGGTCTTTTCCATGTATCCTTGTTTGCGATCGTCTGATGATTGTCACTAGGTTCTTTTATTTACTTGACAAATTGACTAACCAAAGCGTAGAGTTTAAACACTTGAATCTTAAAGCTTGTAAGTTTGCATGAATGCAAGGAGATTGTCAAACTACGAGAGGTCCAAAATTAACAGCTCCGAATTGGCTGGGAATCCAGGATGGGATGTAAATAGTTCTAGTGGTGTTGGTGAATACCTCGGATTTTGTTGCTCTTCTGGTGTGGTGGTTGACGGCTGTGTAGCGGTGGCGTAGACTGCGGGAGAGAAGGAGGATGGGTTTTATTTTGGGAAGCCTTGAGTATTATAGGCACAGCATGTTGCTCTGCTTACATTATATTTGTGATAACGATTTGGCAAGGGGAGGGAAGAGAAAGCGAGGAAAAAAGTGAAACTAGTAGTTTTAGTTTACACTCCTTTTTCCTACGTTTTTCTCCGTTCTAGGTCTACGATGAGACCACAGGAAAAGCCTCCTGGTTCATTTCACATTTTGTGTGTGACGGATGGTCGGCTCTCCTGCTTTCCCCATCTTTCCACTGTCTCTATTACGAGCCTAGCTACGCTAGGCTTAAATTCTCTCATGATATCTTTTGATCCGCACCCAGGCGGCTAAGTGACACTATCAAAATTTCCGAGTACTGAAAATGACCATACACGACTGTCTGGACCATACACGATGTTATGGTGTCATAATTTTATCTCTCATAAGTGGAAGTTGAGGATCACTGGACGAGCAGTACCACAATTAAACTTCAGGAGTATCATGAAGTGTTATGAAAGGTGTTTAGTTGAATTACAAAATTGATTGTTTCATGCATTAGATAGAAGCACTTGAAGCATGTTGAACATGCGTGCCATGGATTTTCTGTTCTAAGGTAGAGTCTCTTCAAATTAACTGTAAAGTGTTTAATTTTTAATGTAAGGTTGATAATGTGCGAGCGACTATGCTACCCTTATTAACCGTGATTTTATTAAAAGTAATACATCATCCGCTTTAGTAAAGTGTATCACATTATACATAGGTATCTTTAGTATTGGTACTATGCAAGGTGAGCAACACTTTTGCACGAAAGGTACAGCCTGTACAAGTTTCCGAAATTCTTTTCCAATATGGCTGTATGCTGGGATAGAGTCGAAATTCGAGATCTTGCTGCAGCTACCCGTCAACTAGCGGAGTGAAAGTTATCTCTGCATTCTTGTGTTGAAGCATTTGGTGTGAGCCAAAGATGCGTGCTTGGAGAAGAAAAAATTGACTTAATTCAATGCCTTATGTTTCTCCAAGTCTTTTCCTTAAATGTTCAAAGTTGTTTTCTCTCTTTCTCTCTCTCTCTCTCTGAGGCTGAGTCTGGAGTAGGGATTGAGGATTAGGCTTCATGAAAAGAGAGAAAGAGAGTGAGACAAAAAGATTCAATATGAACCTCGTCAATCTGGCTAAATGTGAAAGCAGGGCTTGACTTTCACCCAGCACGGACGCAGACGGCTGTTGGGTCTGGAGAGGAAAGGAACTATTATAAGACCATATTATGTCTCGGTTCGGAGCTGTTTGTGTTGTGTTAAGACGACATCATGCAGGGTTCAGGTTTTTCTGCTTCTCCAACTTCTGGAACTCATATAGGGTCTTTGGGCGAATAAGTGGAGGAAAGGTCTGAGCACAAATGCTACTAGTGTCACTGGGCTCTTTTATTATGAAACTTTCCAAGCCCATTACCTTCCTTTTCCTGGGAAGACGGGGAAAAGTGAGCATAGAGATAATGTGGCTCTGGATCAAGGTAGGAAAGGCTCCCGTGGCCATAGTAAGGCGTAATACGACAACTGGTCCTTACCACACTCTTCCAGGTCATAATCCGAAAAAACCAATTTCGAAAATCAGTTTCGTGGTCTGAAAATCCAAAATTATCTCAATTCAAAAATCTAATACCGCAATTGGACGACAACACAGAAATTGGAATCCAATGTCTATGGTCGACCCAAACTCAACACTTTAAATCTGCTTCGAATTGTCGTAGACCTATGACCGTTTCTAGTTAGTCCCATGCAATGACTTCTTTTACCCAATATGTGGAGGATGTTGATACTACATTGTAAAAGCAAGCTAGTAGCTAGTTTTTTAAAAAGAAATCCCTATTACATAACTTAATCTTACCCTTATCACTTATCAGCCATATATTTGCGGCCAAGCCTTTTGTCAAGACGAGTGGAATAAAGGTAGAGTGCTACGCTACCCAAAGTGCATTTTCTCTCATCCCGAAGTATACATATACCTCTACACATACCTTCATCTCTGCGAGGTACCTGGCTGCTCTTATGGAGAAAGTATGAACTGTCTTGGCCTTCTACAGTTAATTCAACTTCCATGTTAGGGTATGGCCAAGTTTTATAGCCTTCCTTGAAACTTCATTTCAAAAGCTAGGCGAGAGTCTCCAGGTTAAGACTAAAGGGGATATTGATCAAATCAATAAGTTAGAAACAGGCAGCCAGAGCATCCGCATTAAAACACAATTCCCAACGGTGGTGAAAGTCATGGAGATTCGGTAATTGATTACTGGTGGCCGGGAATTAGAGATCAGGTTATCAGGTAACTGTGGTGTATTTGCTGGTCGTTTGTATGTAGTTCTTTCATGAGCAAGCCGCTGCGGTACATGCTTTCTACGTGATTCCGAGTTATTTTAATCATTTCAATTTCACTGTAGTGTAAGTACGGATGTACGTGTAATGTAACCTGTAATGAATGACGCACGTAATCAATACTCCTGTCTGTTCCCGTACTGATTCCGCTTCTCTGATCTTCCTATAATGAACCTCAAACCCCTGATTCATTTACCTGCCACTCCTAGCCCAGGCATTAACCATGTTCCCTTGTCTGTACATGGCTACAAGCATTTGCACACATTAGTGCACTCAGTGGAGTAGACATGACATTCCTGCGTGTTGTAATCTCTAATTGAAAAATAAATATAGTCTGGCTGGTGTTATTCAAACCTCGTTGGGTTTGATGTTTTCGTACTACCATGATACCCATTTGAATTATTCGGGTTTGACTGCAACCTAGCCCTGTCGGTATTTCCGCCTGTATGACTCTGTGAGTACTTGGGGTACCCACATTCATCCAGAGCTGAGAACAAACAGAGGATTCAAAATGTGTTTCACCGTCTCTTGTTTCATCATCTGATCTCCTAATGGTATCCTTTTTTGTCAAAGGGAACAAAGCACAAAGTAGATGAGAATCCGATGAGCCTCTACTCAACCCTTTTGAGAACCCAGAAGAGGAATGAGTCTCCCTGTACATTTTCCAATTTGAGTCTGGCTACTTGACACCCCCAAATGGTCTCTAACGATTTTCTTTGGTTCAAATGAGATGACAGCATTCTCGACTCCCTTCAGATCAGGGACTCAACAATGAGTGTACACATACTGCGTTCATATGAGCAAAGATGGTCTCGTTTCAATTCAGAGTGCCCAGTTATCAAATCAGCTCGTTCCGAACGCAGACAATTGAGACCGTCATCATCTGTGCTGTGTCAGTGTTGGCAATTTAGCTGCAAATAATGGCTGCTTGTTACATTTTCCTTGATTTATCGTGGACTCTTTTAGTAGAATTGTGTGGTGTTATAACGAAATATTTAATTGTGGTACATAGAGACTTCGAAATCCCGGCATTAAATCTGTCGAACCACTCTTTCCTTGCTCCTATGGATGCCTATTATTGTGAAATTGGAAAGATTACATCAAGTAACCATTACCCAACTTGGAACCTGATTCTACAGACATTACATTTTCATCTGTGCATACAAAGACTTTATCCTTTAATCAAAACACGGGATCGGATCTTTCTGACAAATTATAATGTATTGCTCGTTAGTGAAATGGTTCTCAAGTCTAAACTTGACATTTAGATGTAGGCCAAATGTCAAGAGGATTGTTTGGGTAGAGTTTTATGCACAGAAACGTGACTCCCGACTTGAGTCTAGACGAAGTGGAAACAGAAACTTAACCATGTTCTTCTTTTCTTCTTTGTAACTTGAACTTGGAGAAAAGGGCAAAAGCTGAGAATGGGCAAAAATCCTCGTTTGGTTTTTTACTACACCCTTCTTCAATTTTCTTTCTTTATTACTTCTGAGGAATATTTAAATTTTTTTCTCTAGGTTTCTACTGAATTTGCATTGGTTTACGACTTAGATCTTCCAAACTTGGAACCCTCTCAGATGTGATTTTTTTCTTGAATTCCATTCGCTCGTTTTCCATCCACATTGTATGCGGTTTTGAAAATCTGCTTGCAATATGGAATGGAATGGGTCCTTATGCTCCTTGTCTCTACTGAACTGACTCTTTTGCTCGGGTCTATGTGTGAACAGAAATGAAAACGAATCTGGCGAATGAGATCGAATATAATAGCAAGTATAATGCAGATGTGAAGAGGGTTACGTCTCTTACATTGAAATGTATAAAAATTTGCTCAATCTTCTGTCGCGATATTCTGATTCAAGACTCCACACATTATACTCTGATTTTCCAGCAACAGTAGTGTAACCTTATATGTACATACATTATACGCGTACCCCGCTTCCGTTGGGAAATGATGGTATGACTCACAGAAACGAGTTCTTGGAAAACCGTTGGTGAATTTGACGAATATCCTGTCTCTGTTGCAGTGGGGGCGTGGGTGCTACCCTCTAATCATTTCGAGGCGTTAGTTTTCCGGGAGTAAATTGAATAAAACGCAGAGGTCTTTCCCTGTCATTTATTAGGAGAGTGAGAAAAATCCTGAAGGCTTATAGATGACACCAATGCCCTGGCAGGAGAGGGCAGACAAAGGGGGATGTCAGGGTAAGACAATGAGAATGAATTGGAGAAGCATCTGCCTTTGGCCTCGCAATACAAAAATTAATAATGTCATGCCTACCTTTTTTCCTTTCTACGAGGTATATAGGTAGCTCGGATACAATACCAACCACAAAAAAATAGGTTCGTGATCAATTTTTTTTACTCGTACGGATTTTCGGGTCGAAGAATAAACCATAAATTTATACCCACTGGTATGCGTTATCCATCTAATAACTTGGATGTACTTACGAATTATTTGACGAATTTTAATTTAAAAATGCATACGAAAATATTGGTTGAATTGAAATGTGTTGCATCTAGCGTATAAACATCACATACTCGCAACCAGCGCAAAGGCCACAATAACTCAATCCAACGCATAAAATTCGGCTTTTAAGTGCATGAGCAGTAATGACTGTGTCGGAATTATCGGAGAATCCTGGTGGAGCAGCTTAAGTTGAAACACTTTCTCTTTCCCCGTCCGTTTCTTAACGACGCTAAAAGCTATTGCGAAGCCTTGCACAAGATCCAAACTAATCCATTATAAAATATGTTTTTCTCTTCGTCTTCCTCTTCGTGGTTTATTACGGAACTGTAGGGGATGTAGGGGCATTTTTATGAGCTTCTACCCACATCCTATTTCTCCAATGTCTTGAAACTAAAACTCCTGTTTTGTTTGGCCAAGCATGTCTAAGAGAAAGTTTCAATTTTCAATGATGTTAATTATATTTGCAGACGCAAGGAGTTGGTTGAGATGGGCTAAAAAGTGAAATAAATTCCTAATCTTGGCGAAACAGGAGATGGAAGGAAAATGGGTATATTTGACTAAGGCAGGACAAGAGAGTGGGCTGGGATTGAATTGAGATTAGGTTCATCCCTTCTACACTTTTACAACGAACGAACACGTTTGTTGACTCTGTATTTGCATAACTTTGATTAGGGATGTAGTGGATGGGATAAGGTTCTTCGTACTTCGTACTGACAGAATGTGTGGACTTTGCAGTAGTTGCCTACGTAGGCTATCTCGTCATATGTATAACACTCCATGTGCAGACCTTGACTATGGTGAGCTTCAAGTCAAGAAATTGCAGATTCATGTTACATGCTCGCTTTTCAATTTAACGGATACTCCAGTTTACTATGTAACCGGAACCGTGTCTGACTCCATTTTTATTTAACTTTAGTTTACCAAATCATTATAATTTATAATACATGGAGAGGAAGGACGGAGGGCTTCTGCTGTACTGTGTAAATACATTTTGCCCTCCTCCCTGCACATCTAAGATTCAGAGCGTTATTTGATCTGAGAATTAATTAAAATTCACTAGGACTTCCAATTTTAAGAAAATTCAATTTTCTACCTACCTAGCCCTGACAGAGTGTGTTTACTGTAGGTTATGTTGGCGAAGTGAATTTAGTACTACCTTACCTATCCAATACTTCAAGAGCTTTGGCATTGTTCCCTGGCTTGTTCGTAGAAAAATTCATTTTTTCCTAAAAACTTGAGCACAGTAGACTGGCGAGACTCGTATTTCAAATTCGTTGTCAGAAAAATCCATAAATTGTAACTTTTCTCGTGCAGATAACCCTGAACGGGAACAATTCATGCACGGTTACACTATACTCTTGTTTCTTACCAGTTCAGTTTCACCCTATAGAATTGTTTATTGAAGAACACGGGCAACCAGAAAGGTCAAACAAAGTCAAACGTGTATTTTCTGTTCAATATCTGCATTGTTAGTGCGCTGCAAATGTAGCTACAAACATGTACATCTTTTACATTCATCTATCTGTGTGTGTAAAGGCGTAAAAGACATTGGAGAAATCGAGAGGCGGAGGACAATCGAAGGGAAAATCTAATCGAATTGACCACTAGTTGCGTGTCCCAAACCCTCGGTTTGAAGAATGCACGTAAAATACAGTCGGATTTTAGCATTATTGTCGATCTGCCTTATCGATTCTTCATTCTTCTTGTCTGACTCCTAAATTGAACATTTTTTGTCACTCCATGCACCTGGAAATCAATCTATTCTAATTTGAATCCGGAAAACTTCGAATTACCCTCTCTGTTTGATAATTACTTAACGATTTTTCTGTCAGAATAGCGGTTGAAGCCAGGTCGTATGTTAAGCTAGACGTTGAGTGTTGAGCCTTGTGGCGAAAGTTGAAAATGAGGTTTTGGGTTCGAGATTTCAAGATGCCAATCCGTATGTCGCTGTTACTGTCGTGTTACTTGAAGTGGAATTACAGTGCTTGAGCACAATAGAGAAGTAGGGAGGTCAGAGCAACGATTTCCGCCCTCAGCGCTCAAGTGGGTACTCATTTCATCAACTCAACTCAGACCTATTGATTATCTCGATAAGAATCAGCCTCTCCTTTTGGTTCAAATGTGTTGACATTCACAATTCTGCTTCATTCACTTTGCTTCCAACTGTATTGACTTAGGATCTACTTGTCTTAGTATTAAAATCTATCAAGTTATAATATTTCAGTATTATTAGATGGCTGCATAGTAAACAATTATGTGTTCTGTCATATGTAAAACTAAAATATTCCGCTTTTTCGCATGTAAATACCTAAAACTGAATTGTTAAGCCGGCAATGATGATAGTATGACAGCGCCAGAGATATGCGAAGTTGTTACCAGTACCCTTATTAGACCGACTATGTCGGGCTATATGTGATTGAACTTTCCGTCCGTCTGTCTGTATGTCACACTTTTTGCTTCC
>JAQFYT010003456.1:0-10716 GCA_034694925.1 Ceratophysella denticulata | reverse complement strand
ATGAAGGCGCTGATACTTTTCCAGTAAACCCTGTTTTTAACCAGTTTTGGTTTACTCAAACTCGGCTCTGAGCCCGAAAGACCAAACCATACTGTACTCGCCACCCCCTACAAACTATTCAGTTCCAAAGCGTACTCTTTCCCAAATGTGTTTCGCTTGCATACTAGAAATACGGGTGGCGACCCCAAAGCGGCCTAGATTCATACTGACAAGCTGCTATGTAAATCTTAAAACTCATTCTAGGTATTGACGCTTCATACAAATTCAAGTTTATTTAGTAGTTATTCATAATTCAAATTTGGATACCGTATAAGTAATACCATCCGCTTTATCCTATGAAACATAACTTTTGGTAGTCATTATGCATTATGAATTTTACGCTACCAGAATACTTCCAGGGTGTGTCTGACTTGGAAGAAAAACGGTAGTATGAACAATGGCAGAAGGTTGAAGTTTCATTTAGACGTCACTAAGACTAAGATACTTGTATCACATTTGGACGTATCGTTAAAACTGTTCGCTCATCAAAATGATTCATAATTTATATCAAGAGGCTATCAGCACGCTCCTGATTGTGAAACTCCACACTCAACCCAAAGCATGAGAATGTAGTCCGCATGAATCCAGCACATTTTAATTATTTTAGATTATTGTACTTAAGATTAATCAGTTACTAATGCGACACGTGCGGAAAATTTTTAGCACCTGATCTCGGCAGTTTTCGGTCCAGCCCCGTTAACTTCATGTTGTTACCTAGGCAAGAAAGATCCTAGCCGACAAATGACACGTGACAAGGTTGTCACATGTTTTTGCGTATCGAATAAGATAATATGAATCATTTCGTATCAACCCGATGTCATCCAAACGTTGCACATTTATTGTTAGTATATAAATAGAAGATTTGTGAGAATAATATTAACTCTAGTGCTTGTTGAAGGATAGGATAGAGATAAACTGGAATATTCAGATATTTCCTAAATAATGAGCGCTTTAAAATATATAATTTCTGCCGCTTTTATCGGCGTCTTAATTATTGACCTTGCATGTGGCTCCGCAAACTTGGTCCAACTGCAACATGATTTAAAAAACAATAATAATCAATTTAGTGACGGGTACAGTTCTGGCATTCAAAGATTGCTGCATCAGGGATTGATATCTTTTCATTTCGGTATTTTTCTTTCAATATTGGAACTAGATGAGACACTACAAATAGATTTGCTAGCAGATGTTAGTGATCAATGCAGAGATCATACGGACGCTTGGTTGAAAGCCCTAATTACCAGAAATGTGTCAACTCTGCTTGGAAAGAATTTTTGGGCACTTCAAAGTATGTTTATTTAAAATAAACTAATGTAAACTTCTAACTTAAATTTGAAATCATTGCTTATATCTTCTTTGTAGTGATTGATGCATGGGCAAAGCTACCAGAGGGAATTCTAACGGGCCACACAGCAGGTAAATATTACTCGAAAACTGGAATTCATGCGATTGACGGTTTTGACGTTATTTAAACACGTAATAACTAATTTTTCTGGTAATTTTATTAGCATGGGGAGATTTTGACGAATGCCTGGCCGTTCGAGCGGAGTTGGAAGGTTATGAAGTGAACAACTTTAAGGGTCTGTATTGTTCTGTCATGATGGTACCCTTCATCGACCCAGCTATTGGAGTTAATGAGGATGCGGACGATGAAAGTATCGACATACAAACAGCTCAAGGGGTAAGCATACGAAACGAACCTTTATGAATTTAATGGATCAACATGCAACTATTAAAGTATCTAATTATGTTTATTTACTGAAGGGTGAGTTAAACATGATGACTCTTGCCCTGCTCATCCCAAAGATCGGAGTGTGCTATCCGTCTTCCTGCTCAGACCAAGATGTGGCACAACTCTTGAATAACACAGTTAGATTGATTCCAGAGGTTGGACAATATATTCTTCCGGTAGTAACGTACTGTACCACGGATGATAGTAGGGAGTTAAATACTGGAGATATTTCTATGGTGTAAGCACAAAAATATTTCAAACCTGAACAAATTGTTCTATAACAACATTAACTTTGGATTTATTCCTGCAGATCCATACTATCCGTTATTTTAGCTATGTGCTTGTGTGGCACTCTGGCCGATCTGATCTTGGATCATCAACATCCCAAACGAAATGGTAATTTATAATCACTGAATACCTGATTTGTAGTAATACAATGCAAAATGTTTAATAAGGTTTAAAAACTTCACTGTGAACTTTTATTCAGGTTACGGATTTCAGGCTCTAGTAGCATTTTCTGTGTACATAAATACGAAAAAGTGGTTGAACACCAAAGGTGGTGGAGGCGGTGAAAACTTTGGAGCTATGCACGGAATTCGATTTTTGAGTACTTGTTGGGTCGTGTTGGCTCATCAATGGGGTCAAATTGTTTACACTACTTGGAATATGATGGATGTCGGAAAGGTTAGCGCAAACTAAATAAATATAAAATAAATTTGCTTCTAAAATAAGAAATTTTGCATTGATGGAATCCTGTGCAACAGCTCTATAAATCCAACTGGACAATGTTCTCAATATTAAATGGAACTGTGGCAGTGGACACTTTCTTTACAATGAGTGGTCTTCTGTTTGGTAATTCACTACTTGATATGAAATTAACTAATGTGTTCCTTAAAATCTACCGTGTGCAATTAACAAACTATTTTTTAAATTAATAGCATACAACATGCTCAAAGTTTTGAACAAATCAAAAGGAAAAATTAATATCCCGATGATGTATGTTCATCGATACCTCAGGTAAGTGTGGTAATTGATAGCAATACCAACTGTGTGTGCATAGACAACTCTGTGCTCGGTATAATTTTAAAATATATTGATTTAAATCAGGTTGACTCCAACATACGCCTTACTAGTTGGACTAGTTGCAACACTGTATTCATACCTTGGCAATGGTCCAAATTGGGTATCAGTAAACCAGGCATCTGAAGCTTGCAGGTTAGTACAAAATTCAATTTGATACAACATTAGTACCAGTTTCATTAAATAATCATAATTTTAAATATTTATGTAGGAATCACTGGTGGCATAATATTCTCTACATTAATAATTTCTTCAGTTATCCGATAGGAAATTCTGCGGATGGGATGGTATGTCAAAGTCATGATTTTCTATTTGATTATAAAATTGAGTAAATTATTTTTCTATCATGATTAGATTAATGACTTACATAATGATCTCTGCAGTGCCACTTGGAGAGCTGGTATCTGGCGAACGACATGCAATTCTTTCTTATCTCACCTCTAATCATTTACCCGTTATTCAAATGGGAGAAGGTCGGAATGGCTCTTTTGTCCGTCGTTTCAATTGCATCCGTTGCAACTCCATGGATAGTTCATGCTACCTATGATCCATCCATGCAGCCGACATTACTACCAACCCGAATGTACGTACTCTTAAAAAAGCTATGTTTTTAACAGAGATATTCACATCAATTCTTCGAATTTCTTGGGGTACATTAGCTTTGCGCAATATTTAATTCTATTTCCTGATGTGATGCAATTGGTTAAAACCGTCAAGTTTAAGATAATTGGTGATGAGACAGAATGTAATTTCATAGTCCCACGATATGTCAAATAGAGATTAAGTTATAGAACTAATTTTTTTATTGAATCGCGTGCTGCTTTTGCTGCGTAGTATTTCAATCGGTTTTATTCTTCCACAGAATGGACGACTATTTCGATGTAAGCTACATTAAACCTTGGATGAGGTTTGGAGCTTATGCAGTCGGACTCTGGGCTGGATTTCTGCTTTACAAAACATCGAATAAGAAGCTTCCAAAATTGGTCGTACTTATGGGCTGGCTCCTTTCCACAGCTTTAGCACTTGCAATTGTATTTGGAATCATTCCCTGGTTTGATCCAGAAAATGAAATACCAAATGGACTTGGAGCATTTTACGCAGGCACTCACCGGTTTGCCTGGGGACTTGTCATTTCTTGGATTATCTTTGCCTGCTCTCGAGGTTACGGGGGTCCAGTGAATGCTTTTCTTTCGTGGAAGGCGTCTATACCTTTGGGTCGCTTGTCATTCTGTGTCTACCTTATTTCTTACGCCTTGCAAGCAGTTTTCACTGCTAGGATGCGACAAGTCATTACCTATGATGCATATGTGACGGTATGATCGTTTAATAATTTTTTTACAATATTTATGTGATGAGAAAGGTAATTTAGATAATCTATTGCGAATATTTGACAAAACGCGGGCCTATTTTGCACGAAGTTTGGATCGCAGTGTACCTATCCTAGTCGCTAATCTCAAACCGACATTTTTTTGCTACATCAATAGTGTCAAATATTCAGATTCTTAGAAAGTCAACGACTAAGATATGATTTTTCAAATTTCATAGCAACCAAAACGTAGGAGACCAATAAATCGCGCTTGTTTCAATATGTCTCTGTACAACATGGTGCCAAATAACTAATTTTCAGACATGTATTTATTCATGTATTAACTAAACATACTAACATTCAAATTGCAGACGAATTTATTCTTCTCACAACTTGTACTGTCCCTCTTGGTTGGTTTCATCTGTTGCATTACGATGGAATCTCCGTTTATTGCTCTTGAAAAGCTACTATTCCAAGGTAATTGTTTATCAAAATTATTTTTTGGTAATGAAAGTTCCAACTAGAAACTTGGTAATTCATTTACATTGTACCTTGTTTCAGGACCAACGAAAGTGGTACAAGAAGCAAAGATAGAGGGCGAAAAGAAAGCTGAAGTATAAGGATCTCATTAAATAAAGTCATATTGCAAGTTTCCGGATAAGTAGTTCTACATGTCTTACTCTGGCAATACTAAGGTTTTTTATTAAAGTCACCGGTAAATATTGTATTTCTCGCTAGGCATTTTATGATTTCGTGTAATAGTACTTTCGACAAGTTTTCTAGTATATTGTTCGCTCGTTTGTTTGTAATTTAATTATAATTATGTTTACAACATTAATAGTCGATTCCTTCTGGTCTTAAGCTTACGTCAGGCAGGTTTTTTAAATGCAATAATGCAATGCTTCCAATAATAATGTGTTCCTAAAATATTTTCTTTTCGGTCAAAAGTACATACTACGTTTTACATGCATTTGGCCTTCAACTAACATTAATGACCGATCGTCATAATTCTTGTAAGACAGATAAGTATCTACGATATTTCATTATCATATTAATTATTCCAATAAGTAGAATTTCGTCAATTTAAAAAGAGCTGGTCAAGGTGAAGTTGAAAGCCGAAAGCCCACAAAAATGACGGTGAAGTTCAAAGTTATTAGGTATTGTAAGGAATTTAGCTTAGCAATATGATCAAATTCTTTTAATCATTCGATTTGTTCAAAAATCCATGTTTAAGATTGCGGGTCATGAACAATAAAATGTCGAAGGTTAAGTTACATTGAGCAGCATTTAATTTAGACTAATAGAAATTCTTTGCACGCAGTAAAAATACGTCAAAGTATATGACGACAGTCAAATGACAAATATCATGTGCACTGTATATAATATTTTGTTTGTACAATATAAATTCATTAAATGCAAGGACACTCGGCATAGTTTGCAGGGCATGAACAATGAAATGCCGAAGGTTAAGTTACGTTGAGCAGCATTTTAATTAGAATATTCTAAATTTTTTGCTCACAGTAAAATTACGTCATTCTATATGGCGGCAGTCAAATGACAAATATATCATGTGCTCGGTATATAATATTCTGTTAGTAAAATTTTGGTTCAATAATTGCAAGGACACTTGGCATAGTTTGCAGGGCATGAACAATAAAATGCCGAAGGTTAAGTTACGTTGAGCAGCATTTTAATTAGAATATTAGCAATTTTTTGCTCACACTAAAATTACGTCAATGTTTATGGCGACAGTCAAATGAAAAATATTTAATGTGCACTGTATATAATATTCTGTTAGTACAATAAAAGTTCAATAATTGCAAGGACACTTGGCATAGTTTGCAGGGCATGAACAATAAAATGCCGAAGGTTAAGTTACATCGAGCAGCATTTTAATTAGAATATTAGAAATCTTTTGCTCGCCGTAAAATTACGTCAACGTATATGGCGACAGTCAAATGACAAACATAGCATGTGATCTGTTGTATATAATATTCTGTTAGTAAATTGTTAGTTTCAATGTATTCAAGGACACTCGACATATGTACACTTTTTTCATGCTATTTCACATGAATTAGTACCCAATCGAATTAAGAAGCTTATTCCAATGACCCTTTAAAAATTATTTTATTGCATGTTTAAGTAATACAGGTATCTTATGATGAGATATCGCAGAATTGATTATTGAATGGTGAATACTGACTATTTGCGGGCAACTAGAACACTTAGCTGAAATACCGGTTTGCCTGGGGACTAATAATTTCACATTTCATCTGCCGGTCCAGTCAATATGGTCCTTTCGTGGAAGGCATTTATTTCCTTCGGTACTAGCTCATCTTTTGTGTATATTATTTCTTACACCCGTCAAGGAGTTTTCCCAGCTAGCAGCGACAATGCATTACCTATGATATGATGCATATATGACTGCAAGGTGGTTGAATAATTTTTCTTACAATTTTCATGTGGCGTCAAAGTTAATTTATATATCTTATTGCTAATGTTGGATAAAACGTAGGCCTGTTTTGCATCAAAATTTGGGTATCAGTGAATCCCAGTCGCGAATCTCACACAGAGATTTTTTTTTGCTACAACTATCGAATCTACGACGTTTCACCGAGAGACAGTTCGTAGTGCGACAGTTCGTAGCGGCGACAGTTCGTAGCGGCGACAGTTCGTAGCCAACCCAGTTCATCGCGGCGACAGGTCGTAGCCAACCAAGTTCATCGCGGCGACAGTTCGTAGCCGGCGACGGTTCGTAGCAGACAAATTCAAAGCGCAACAATAATTGCTTTAAACAGGACCGATTAAACCATTTTTTTTGCTTGGATGTTCCTTCCAGTCTCGTATTTAAACTGTAAGGCCCAAGTTGACAAGAAACAAAAAAAAATAGTATTAGTATTCATTTAACTCGAATGATTTTTTAAATTAAAATCTTTAAGTGCACAGTATTCTGTTGCTTATTATTCAGTCCGAATCAGTATTTTTGTTTGATAATCAGTAACTTTCATTACATAGGAAAAGAAAAATGACAAAGAAAAGCCGTCCTTGCAATGTTAGGTAAAATAAAATAGTGATAAAATAGCGCCTGGTAAAAGGCGCGAATAACCGGAGTGGAACCATGAAAAGCTATAAACAAGGGAAATTACCGCATTATCCAATTCTACCTCAACTAAATGCCAACGGAATTCAGACAAATAAATCTCACTATATACGGTTAGCTCGATCCACGAAGGTTCAGCGTTACAACATGTCCTTACTAGAAGAGGATAATTTGATTTTGACAGCATATAATGGTTGGAAATCCCTTAAATACAAACCAATCAATTATCAGTTTACTGAATTATTGCGCAAGTAAACCAGTAGACGTTTATTCTATAATTTATACAAACATCTTCACTTCGGTTTCATCTAGTCTCTTTTTTTCGTCAGAGGTTACAATGACTTGACTAGTTAATCTATGGTTAATTAAAAAATGATAGGTTTACTCAAGTTCATATATAATACAAAATCGTTATTTTTACATCACACTGAGTTGGTTTGGTAGTGTTATCTTCTGAACATAAACTATCGCAGGTGTAAACGTCCAACTCGCGCCATATTCGGCTACCAGACACTTATGATAAGCATTGTAAAATCGAAAGTCTGATTAACACAACATGAGCATTGATAATACCCGATACAAAATCAATTTTCTATAATACTACTCACTATACTAATAAATTATGCAGAAGCCCTTGATTTACCATGTTTCTGTATTTTCAACGCCGTATCACAAGGGCAAGCACGAGTCTCATGTTCATTACTTATTGTCATCAAAATAATTAAACCTACATGACACGAACTATGTATTTGTCATAGCACTCAGAAATTCATTAATTGTATGCAATGATTTCCCAGTCTTAATGCATAAACCTTAGGCCCAAACTAACTTAAGAACTACAGTATAGTATCCCGAATCAAATGAGTTAAAAGTTAGAGTCGAATTTTAAATTACATAACCTAATAGGAATGAATTATTTAATATCGAGGTTATCGCTATTAATTTTCATCTACTGTATGTCATGTGCATGTCATGTTCTCTTAAGTTATGTGACTGGGATGAATGAATGAGAGAATTTTTAACATGAATGTGAGTAATGTTATCACAAATGCGATTGTCATGGTCCGATGCCGGAATATAATCTCTTGTAAGCGTGTTATCCTAAAAACTTTAATTGTCAATTAAAATAATAAATAAATGATATAATCAGTTATATAAGTTATACAATGTATCATGTTTTCATATTTAATATGGGGTACACGTTGTTTTGTCAAGATCATGGTTCCTGATGTATTTTCTAATTTGGCAACATATGTCTTCTCATACTCGGGTCTCATAGTCGGACAGCTCATACGTTCCATTCTATTGGAGCCCTCAGTACATTATATAAACTGCAGGAAATAAGTTAAAAGTTAAAAGTTGAGGATTCTTTGACTCAGGAAATATTCACAGGGAATTAATTTTCCCCGGTGTCTGAACAAGAAATATATGTATGTTATGACTTATGACATGTGAAAGAGGCATGGCAGGAGCACCAGTCCAGCGTAAGGAGTTTTTTTGTTGGAGATATGAACTTTCGATCGAGGGCTCTTTTGTGTGAGAATATCCCATGTATTTAATTTTCACACAAAGTCATTCGTGTAGTTAGGTCATCAGTTGTGTAATATTTGTTCCAAATTAGAAACAAGCGGTATGAAATGTATGTTATGTGAAATATAAACCAGTCAGGTTTTCACACAGGAAATTTTAAACATTGAAAATAAAAAAGGTTATCAAGATTCTAGTGATTTAATTGAGCAATAATTCTAGTGTTCTAATATTCTAGATCCAGGTTTCGCATCAAGACTTAAACAAGTATCTACTAAATAATTTGGAGTGTCCGTCTGTCCGTCTGTTTGTGTTCGCTTATCTCGACGGGGGGTAGGAGTACAAAAAAGTTTGATACGTCAAATTGTTCGTCTCGGTCCCGCGCAGCTAATGAAACATTTACGGCCCAAATATCTTGACCCCCTACCCCCCATTAGCCAAAAAACTGAAAATGACCAAAAAATTATTATTTCGTGTGATACATCAAAAGCTTTGAATTCACGTGGGGAATCCAACGCCGTATTCCTCATCCAAATAGTTTGACATCCCTACCCCCAATGTGACCCAAAAACTGAAAATGGCCAAAAAAAATAATAATTCGTGTGATAGATATCAAAAGCTTTCAATTCGCTCTGGGAATCCAAAGCCGTATTGCTCATCGAGATATTTTGACCTCCTGACCCATAAGTGACCGAAAAACATCCAAAATGACCCCTGACCCATAAGTGAACGAAAAACTCCAAAATGAACCCCTAACTCATATTAGTACCGAAAACCACAAAAATGAAAGAAAAATATTTAAAGGGTGGTCTGACGGGACAGGAGACTTAGGAAAGAGTCGGGTGACCTCAAGGGACAGGAGTTTGAGGAAAGCGACGGGTGAAGTCAAGGGACAGGAGTTCGAGGAGAGAGATGGTTGAAGTCAAGGGACAGGAGATGGAGAAAAGAGAAGGTGAAGTCAAAGGAAAGGAAATTGAGTAAAGATACGAACATAAGTTACCGAAACCCCCCAAAATGACCCCCATACACATAAGTGACCTAAAAACTCCAAAATAACCCCGTGACCGATTAGTACCGAAAAACCACCAAAGTAATTTCAATTCCATAAGATGGAGAAAAGAACAGGTTGAAATCACGAGAAGGGAGACGCAGGAAACCTAAGGGTGAAGTCACGGTACTGGAGTTTGAGGAAAGAGACGGGTGAAGTCATGGGACTGGAGTTTGAGGAAAGAGACGGGTGAAGTCATAAGACTGGAGTTTGAGAAAAGAGACGGGTGAAGTCATGGGACTGGAGTTTGAGGAAAGAGACGGGTGAAGTCATGGGACTGGAGTTGGAGGAAAGGGACGGGTGAAGTCACGGTACTGGAGTTTGAGGAAAGTGACGGGTGAATTCAAAGGATATTGAAGAAAGAGACGGGTGAGGCCATGGGAGAGGAGTTTGCGGAAAGAGACGTTTGTAGTCAAGGGACAGGAGATTGAGGAAATAGACGTTTGAAGTCAAGCGACAGGAGATTGAGGAAAGAGACGTTTGTCGTCAAGGGACAGGAGATTGAGGAAAGAAACGGGTGAGGCCAAGGGACAGGAGTTTGAGGAAGGAGGAAGGAAGGAAATGTGGTTTAATAAAAGGGATGGGACAAACGCAACGTGAGCGGCATGTGAATTCACGGGATTGAGGAAAGGAACGAGTGAAATCACACAAATGAGAGATTGTAGTCATTCCAGTCCGTAGGACGGGCTTCCAGCTAGTTCACAAGTAAAGCCGATTTGGCTAAAAAAGGATACTCTATTAAATATGTACAAATGTATGCACTATGTATTATCCGCCTAGGTTCGTTGAGAGGTTCATCTGCTTGCAAAAAATACGTATTATGTAACTAGACTGTTACCCGATCTACGATTCTGGGGGGAGGGGGTGGAGGGGTCGGGGAATCG
>JAQFYT010003455.1:0-10718 GCA_034694925.1 Ceratophysella denticulata | reverse complement strand
AGAGACTTGCCGTTTGATATTCCAGATCAGGATTCACTTAATGAACATGTTTTTACAGGAAGAAAAAAATAAATTTGAATTTTTGACCCAACTTTGACCCGGTGTCAAAGTTTCCGAGGTCAGGGGTCAATGAAACTTTCCATTTAGGAACCTTGAAAAATTAGCAAAATTTTAAGCTATTGGTCATTCCTGTACGTTGCTCCGTTTAGGAGAAGATAGTGATCAACGTCGGTCAGATAGATCCATACAAAGTACGATGTTTGTATATGATGTGTTGTAGATTGGCAGCTGTGTCCGTGAACAAGTTTAGGTACAGGTGTCATATGCCATCCGGCGATCGCGTACACTCTCACTAACCTAACCTTAGAATTGTGATATTCATCTCCGATCAGGTTAGGAAAACGTGCGTGATCCCTGGATCGAATATGACACATGTATCAATGAAAGAGATGTATCATAAACAAAAACTGCAATTAACTCACCATAGACATTACTTATTGTCTTCACTGGATTATTCAATATTAATTCCAATTAGCTGGCTCGAACTCGGACAGGTGCTGGGCGGAATAAATTAGAAAATCAAGATGTTATAAATATGACCAAAAACATATTCTCGTAAGCATTGTTTAGGGGAAATTAACGTTGAGCAGTTGGGTCGATGTCTGTATTTAGCTTTGCCATGATTCGCCCTTCGATTTTACTAATAGTTTCTTTAGTGATATACTTTTATTACTTTTCAGTGATACTTAACTGTGACGCTGTTTCAATTTCACTGAACCCAAAAATTCTGAGAACGGACTTATATGGAACCTCTGGAGATGAGTCAGGATCTCCTGACGACCAGCGTGGTAAATTTTCTTCAAGAGTGAAAGTTTGGAGAAAGGTCATGAGTATAAAGTTAAACGTCACTCTCGGGTCATACCAGTGAAATTTTCAAATTGAAATAAACTAAACATGAGTTGTAATTGCTTTCATTCCACTAAGTAATAAATATATTGTAATAGAATCCGACAAAAAATGCGGTGAATCGAAGATTGGGCTTAAAGATGGTGATCACGGTTTTATTCAAAGCCCAAATTACCCCAATAAATATCCATCTGGACTTGACTGCGAATGGACATTACAGGTGAGCTGTTCGATTTTTATTCAACTAAATTCTAGGCCTCGGGTATCCTAGATGTGTACGATTTGTTTTTTTGAGAATCGAGAACTCGCACAGCACAAATATCATTTACCAAACAATAGTATGTAACAACGATAAGCTACATTCCATTGGAAAAATATCAGACATGTGTTGATTGAATTCTGTGCACAGTACGGTACGGTACTGAACAGCGACGTAGGAACCTGGATAGATTTTGGATGCAAAAATTTCACTCAGACGGTAATTATTTCATTGCAATGTCATTTTTTGTGCTGATTCACAGGCGGAGCCTGGAGTTTCACTGCATGCAACCATGTTTGACATTAAAACTTACAGTGATCCGCTGACAGATATTTCGGATTCTGTTTACGTATCCCTTGTTGGTCAATGGAATGATACTCAAAGGTTCAACGAGATCCGAGATTTCAATAACTCAATCATATCAATTCAGTACAATGCTTCAGTTTAATGTGCGCCAATAATTTTGCGACTATACAGGTATTCTGGTGATTTGAATGCCGCTACACCATTCCCAATTTTTTCTGAAGGAAATCAACTATTTGTCAAATTCAAGTCTTCTCGGCTTGGGTTGAATCAGCGAGGTTTTCGACTAGGATATTATGTTAGTTTTTCGGTTCTTGTTTGTTTCGATAACGGTAGATTGGATGAAGCATTAAATTATTAACAATTTGAAATGTTCACAGGCAACTAGGGGTAAACCTGCAGCCGCTGCACCAGCGGATCAAGTTACAGCCGGTTAGTTTATTTTGGTTTACCAATCATGGATTGGTTTTATATTTTTTGGCTGCCGATAAATAGATTTCTAATTGATCACAGCGTCATGCAATTACGTTCCTGTTGGAGCCGTACCTCAGATTTGGCCTTCTAGTGGAGGTGCAAGGAAGCAATGCGATGAATTGACACCGCTTATTAATCGACTGGAACGCACGAATCCGAATCCATTTTTAGTTGCCCTGGTCTTGGATGACAGTGATTTCTGTTCTGGCACACTTATTAGTCATTACCATATTTTGACCAGTGCCCATTGCACTCACAAGTTAGAAATGCATTGATTTTATAGCAATTCTCAAAAGCATTCAGAACAATTATGAACATTAGTTGTTATATTGACTATATTTTATAATACTTTACAATAAGCGTTAAGAAACTGGACTTGATATTTGGAACAACTAATTTAAACACCGACGACGTTGGGGTGCAAAAGCGCAGGGAAAATGCGACTTCCGTGACGCCGCATCCACATTTCAATCCAAAGACGGGAATCAACGAC
Source organism: Ceratophysella denticulata (assembly GCA_034694925.1). Taxonomy (NCBI): domain Eukaryota; kingdom Metazoa; phylum Arthropoda; class Collembola; order Poduromorpha; family Hypogastruridae; genus Ceratophysella; species Ceratophysella denticulata. The sequence goes on along the minus strand of JAQFYT010003455.1, from coordinate 8,283 downwards.
ATTAGTATCATCACACTAAGTCAGCCGGTAACTTTTACAAGTATGTAAGATACACAGATGAGGGTAAACGTATAATTTCATGAAATTCTTCAATAATCAATAATTATTAATGTCAGAGTTCGTCCGTGCTGCAAGACTTCCAGCATGGGACTTATTATCACAGGGCTTGACTGGATTTGAAGTGGAAATGTCAGGCTGGGGAGAACAAAGTAAACTTTTTTGGCCAATTGAATTGAAAATGGGCATATGCTTTTCCATAATATCGTTTAGTTATTTTTCCAATGATAAAGATGTTCTAGTGTAAGTTGCGATTCGGTTTGAGTATGGGATCCCACTAATTCAATTTGATATGTTAATGAATAGATGGTCAGATTATTTCACAGTCAAGCTTGAAAAATTTGCAAATTGCACCAAATGCGGCGTGTCGTACTTCTTTGCACAGAGGATTGAGTGGGATGATGATGTGTGCACGTCCGGATCAAGAAATTTGCACGGTACCCAATACGCTTTCTTTATATATCGAATTAAAGTACTTAAGGTCTGAAGGCTTGTCAATTTGATTGCATCAAAATTCATTCAGTGTGCGAACAATTAATTATTCCCCGATAAAGCCTAACATAATTCATTTCACACTTGTAAACCATATAATCGCTAGAACAGCCGATTGCATAATCTTCTAGGCTGATTCCGGAAGCCCTGTCACCACCAGATGCAAAGAGCAGAACATTAATCAACAACAAGTCGTAAGTAATTAATTAAGTAAATAATTACTTTCAATTCGTCCTCAGTTGAGCCTAGGCGGTTTGCTGATATTTTTAATACCTAAATATGTACATGTAATTTAAAGCCGCACCGGAAGCAACGCTTTGAAAATAAAATATTTGCTGTTTAAGACATACCTTCGGTCAAACTTATTGCTTCTTAGGAAAGGGCTTGTAATATTCGCTTCAAAAGAAATACCGATTCGTCAAAAGAAATACAGATTGCACCAAAAGAAATCTCATAACCCAACCTGAATTAATAGAATTAGAATTATACTCGCCTTTCTGTATTTCTTTCGACGAAATCCGAATCGGTATTTCTTTTCAGGCAGAAATGTCCATGTTGATGTCACGGGAAATTGTGTTTTGTACATTATTTGCGTTTTTAATTGAAGGCGAAAATAAACCTTCTTTTTCTACAGGTTGAAGGGGGAGATGAAATATCCCAACCCGAACCAGGTAAAACAATCATTTATTTCCTTTGTTCAGGCTAGTTGGACACGTGACATGGCTAAGTTTGTTGGATTATTGTTTCGCTCAGATAAAAGCTTTTACATATATGTATTCTTATCTGAACGAACTCTTTTTGATCCGGCCTTATACAAGTTAAGTCAGGTGACGGTTGATATGCTCTAGCAGCATAAGTGCACTTGTATTCGTTCATATTCATGACTTTTCGGATTTAATTTATCTAACTTATAATATACTAGCAAGAGAAGCCATGGCAACCATGGGCCATCGCGTTGTCGCGTAATGTCAACCGTAAGCAAGCGCTCGCCCACAATAGTAGTTCCTAGTACATACAATTAATATGTCTATAATGTCTCAAAAGCCGCCCATTCACTCTTTCATCTACAAGTGTGTTACTGTTGGCATGTCAACGTGCCTGTGTGCACTACTGTTTTGATAGACTTGTTTAAAGGTCCACAGTTTTTTTACTTCTTGAAAATATCAAAAAAGAATTTCAAGAATTGACCAATCATACTCGTACCACACGGCTCACAGGCACACAGGCACATCGGACATCCTACGAAAATATGAGTATTGATTGCGAATATAAAACTACGAAAAAAGAAATCAAATACTAGCATATGTGGAGCCATGATGGGAACCATTAGCCCGTCGCCTTTATTGCCTGTATAGTTGTTTACAAATTATTCAAAAAATATACAAAAAAAAAAAATTTCCAATTTTCGTGGTCTGTCATTATAATTGGGATGTCAACGTGACAGCACTTACTGTCTTGATATAGACACTTGTTTACAGGACGTGACGGACGCTCGGATTATGCGCTACGATTTTATATGATTACAAAAGTACATGGAATTTGGAAAGTAGGTATATGTAAAAAAGTACAGGGTGACAGGGTACATACATGTGTATATCGATTTTTATGGGATTTGAAGTGACGCATGAGCTAAACAGACACTGGGGTAAAATAAGAGACAAAAAAAAACCCGAATAACCCGAATCATGGATATATAGTGCATATAGATCCGTTCCCTGTTCGGAGAGAAAATTTTCTCGGTTTTAAAAACTTTCACTTTCTCTCTCGTGTGTCTCTCTGAAATTTTTTTCAAATAATTTCTGTGTTTCTCTGAAATTTTCAAATTTTTTCTTTTTTGGTATATAATTTCTTTTTAGAAATTAACAAAAAATTTAATTATAAGATTTTCTCAAAAACACAATGTCAAAATCCAGTACATCTGCAAGTACAAGTCACAATCCAACACATTGTAATTCCGAGAATTTACCAATATTTAAATTGGTTGTTGTGGGTGATGGTGGTGTAGGGAAGTCGGCACTCACAATACAATTTTTTCAAAAAATGTTTGTTTCCGACTATGACCCAACTATTGAGGATAGTTATATACAACATACTGAGATTGATGGGGGTGGGCTATGTGTACTGGATGGTGAGTTATTTTTAACATTTATTTAATTAGTGAATTTTTTGTAATCATCTTTTATACATTTTAAAATCGTTAGGTGTAGTTTTGAACCTGCCTGCGGTCCGGTAAACAAATCTATCAGGTGGTGTGTACACGCGATATACGTTGATATGACAACAAATAACATTTAGCCATATATTCACGGATAAACAATCATATAGTGCGGGTGCGTCACGGCCCCGCTTCGGCTTGTCGCGGGCTAACGCCCGCTCGGCCTTCGCAGCACCGTGATCCCAAGCTCGGCACGCGTTCGCACTAGCGCCCTGAAGTTTAGTCGCAAAACCTTGAAATTCGGTCCGTCGGACGGACCATATTTATCGTCGGTCAAAAACACACAAATCGTTGGGTCAAAAGCAGTAAAGTTGGTAGTCGGTTTTAACCTATTTACATACGTTTCCGCTACGGACAGACAGACAGTGGAATATCCGAGTAGACCTTCTGGTTTAAAACCCTGCTTTACCGCACTTTGATACCAATTGCATTAGAAAATATAAACTAAAATATATTTATTTTAAATTATCAATATAGTCCTGGACACTGCGGGTCAAGAAGAATTCTCAGCAATGCGTGAACAATATATGAGAAAAGGAGATGGTTTCCTATTAGTTTACTCAGTCACGGATAAACAATCATTTGATAATATTCTACATTTTTATGTTCAAATTCTACGTGTGAAAGACAGGTAAGGTTAGGTTTAAATGTATTCATGTTATTGAACCATTATTACATATTTAATTATTTTGTATATGTAAATCATTTACAGGGACACTTATCCAATGTTATTAGTTGCAAATAAAGTGGATTTAGTTCATCTACGCCGTGTTTCAGAGGATGAAGGTCGGGAGCTTGGGGTTAAATTAAATATCCCTTATATTGAAACCTCTGCAATGGTCCCACTCAATGTGGATGCGGCGTTTCATGAGGTAATTTTTGAATTTAAATTCTCAGTGTTGGTGTAGAGATTTTTGGTTCAATCTAATGATTCTCGGATACAGTTTTCGGTGCAAAATCAATTATTTCTCGGTGCTAGAAAATTATTCTCGGTGCTAGAAAATTATTCTCGGATATATTTTCGGCCATTATCTTTGTCGAGCCAATGGTTTTCTTTGTTGAAAGCTAATGGTTTTCTTTGTCGAGCCAATGGTTTACTTTGTTGAAAGCCAATGGTTTTCTTTGTCGAGGCAATGGTTTACTTTGTCGAGCCAATAAGTTTCTTTGTCGAGCCAATGGTTTTGTCGCGCCAATGCTTTTCTTTGTCGAGCCAATGTTTTTCTTTGTCGAGCCAATGTTTTTCTTTGTCGTGCCAGTGGTTTTGTCGAGCCAATTAGTTTCCTTGTCGAGCCAATAGTTTTCCTTGTGGAGCCAATGGTTTTGTCGAGCCAATGGTTTTTCTTTGTCGAGCCAATGTTCTTCTTTGTCGAGCCAATGGTTTTGTCGAGCCAATGGTTTTTCTTTGTCGAGCCAATGTTTTTGTTTGTCGAGCCAATGGTTTTGTCGAGCCAATGTTTTTTCTTTGTCGAGCCAATGGTTTTTCTTTGTCGAGCCAATGGTTTTTCTTTGTCGAGCCAATGTTTTTGTTTGTCGAGCCAATAAGTTTCATTGTCGTGCCAATGTTTTTCCTTGTGGAGCCAATGGTTTTGTCGAGCCAATGGTTTTTCTTGTCGAGCCAATGGTTTTGTCGAGCCAAATGTTTTACTTTGTCGAGCCAATAAGTTTCTTTGTCGAGCCAATAAGTTTCTTTGTCGAGCCAATGGTTTTCTTTGTCGAGCCAAATGTTTTACTTTGGTGAGCCAAATGTTTTTCTTTGTTGAGCCAATGTACTTCTTTGTCGTGCCAATTAATTTCCTTGTCGAGCCAATGGTTTTTCTTGTCGAGCCAATGGTTTTGTCGAGCCAAATGTTTTACTTTGTCGAGCCAATGGTTTTGTCGAGCCAATGGTTTTCCTTGTGGAGCCAATGGTTTTGTCGAGCCAATGGTTTTTCTTTGTCGAGCCAATGTTCTTCTTTGTCGTGCCAATGTTTTTCCTTGTCGAGCCAATGGTTTTGTCGAGCCAATGGTTTTGTCGAGCCAAATGTTTTACTTTGTCGAGCCAATGGTTTTCTTTGTCGAGCCAAAAGGTTTACTTTGTCGTAACCGTGTAACCAGATTGGTCTCTCTTAAAAGCAAATTAAACTACCCGAACCTAACCTAACCTTAAATCTTAATATCCTATACAGGTCGTGAGAATAATCCGGAATTATCCACCGGGTGAGCTGGAGAGGAAAAAAAGAACAAATTCCAAATGTTCCATACTATAAATTTACATTCAATTTTATTACAAAACCGATGTGTATGTATACATTAATTGTAAATTCATTTTTATACTTTATTCATTGTTTTATATTTAATAATTTATAGTTGTATGGATTATTTTTTAATTTACATGTAAAATTATTCCTCTTTTTTTGTATAAATATTTATTGAATAAATTTGTTTTTTGGAGTAAATTAAGCCCTACTCAGCACTGTCAGACCTACTGCCCTACAGGCCCACTGCCCTACAGGCCTACTGCCCTACATGCCTACTGCCCTACATGCCTACTGCCCTACAGGCCTACTGCCCTACATGCCTAATGATCTACAGGCCTACTGCCCTACTCAGCACTCTCAGCCCTACTGCCCTACTCAGCACTCTCAGCCCTACTGCCCTATTCAACACATCCAGCCCTACTGCCCTGCTCAGCACATACAGCCGTACTGCCCTAATACCCTACTTCCCTATTCAGCACATACAGCCGTACTGCCCAAATGCCCTACTGCCCAATTCAGCACTGTCAGGCCTATTGCCCTATTTAACACTGTCGGACCTATTGCCCTACAGCCCTTTTGCTCTACAGCCCTATTCAACACTGTCAGACCGGATGCCCTATAACCCTAATGCCCTGTTCAACACTTCCAGGCCTACTGCCGTACTGCCCTATAACCCTAACGCCCTACTCAACACTTCCAGGCCTACTGCCCTATAGCCCTACAACCCTACTCAACACTGTCAGACCTACAGCCGTACTGCCCTACAACCCTACTGCCCTACTCAGCACAGTCAGACCTTGAAATAATTTCCGATAAATACTCCGGTAATACGAAAGCGGACAACAATGTTTTTAGTGCGTTGAACCTCATTTCTGTCGTTAAATTCCTGTAACTTTAACGAGAAATGACCAAAAGTGTAACTAAATTGTTGAGAACTATATCCCCGAATAGAATTAATAAGAATTCACCGGATTCGATTGTTCCAAATGGTCCAGTTTTGAATTTGAGGGACCAACATGATTTCCAAAATCTCCCATTTTCTCGATTCGCATCAAAATCAAACTTTTGAAAAGAAGTGAACGAATTCTCTGACAAGAATTTTAATTGATTGTTTTATAAGAAATGCAATTATTCCTATAACAAACGGTAAGGCCAAGATCATCCAGAGCAAAAGGAATGGATTGAGAAATGGGAATCGAATTATGCAAAACGACCAACCGAGCACCGCCATTGTTCCAATCAAGATCCCATTAGCAATTAAACCATTACAAAGATGATCCGCAAATTGATGCATAACCTGATAACCACGAAAAGAGTGTTGAATCCGTTTCTTGTCCCGACGACGACAGCCGGGATTCCAACTACATATCAAATTACAGAGTTATCATTTGTTCGCGTGAAAAATTTACCGGGACACTCACTTGAGATATTGTAGCCAAATGTTGGATGCGTTACAGTAGACGGATGAAAGGCTTACTAATAGCATTGCTGCACCTGTATTTGTACAAACGGATAGGGTAAAAGCGGAAATAAAAACTACATTGATCCCTGAGTAATTACTCATTATTGGAACAATATATTTGTGCTCAATATAAAAGAGAACAGAAAAGGCTGTAGCCAGAAAAACACCAGCACTCGCAAAGCATGTGTAGATAATTGGAAGTACAATTTCAAGGTTGTCTGTCGTATTCTCCAGTGATCTCTCGTAAACACGAGCTGAAATTGTAAAAAAAATGGTCAAGTCTAGCCACAATTAAAAGTTCAATATACTTACACAGTTTTTGATTAAATTGAAGAAAAGTATTGTAAATTGAAGCAAGTGATTTCATTTTACATTGCAGCCAAATACAGGGTCCCAAAAGAACCAACATAAAAGCTATTAGGCTTAGAATAAAAAATTTATCTTGAGTTTCCATGGATTTTCCATTAATTACTAAATCCTTTGTAAATACTAGGATGATTAGTACTTTCACTGTAATAGCGAGTGAAATGGTGAAAATATATTTCCTGTGTATGCTTATTTCAATGACATGTTCCGAGTTTCTTTTCAATCTGTAGGGATATATGTTTATTTTATAACCAAGTTGTATCAATTTCTCTAAATTGTCCCAAGTTTGGATAGATGCCATTTTCAAGCAAAAGAAAAGAATAAAAACTTAAATCCTTTAAGACAATTCTCGAATGGAGGAGCTGTCCAAGTTCCCAGCATAACTTATTGACCATGTCGTCTGTCATAGTACATGTAAATTCCGGACCAAAATTTATTATCTAATAATGTCTCAATTTTAACATTTTTTTTATCCACATTGGCTTTTTAAAAAATTGAATCCAATTAATCATTCAGTCATTACCAATGTTGAACATTTCGAATTAAATTGGAATTGGTTGTTGCATTAATTATTTTACAATTGTTTGGAAGCCCCTTTTACATCATTCTGCTCTCAACGAGTCGAATCGAGAGTCAACTGTATTCGTCGCTCCATTTTGAATTCCACGGTTCATCCATGGAAACACTTTAATATGCCAAAACCCAGGCGAAACTCTGGACTTTATGAATTATTGAAAAAAATCTCAAGTATTTATGAATTATTGATGAAGACTCGAAAGAACCTAAATACCTAGTACACCTAGTTTTTTCTTGCTGTTAGCTAAATATATAATGGGACTGGAAATATGGTAACACCTCTTTTATGCTTAACTTCTTTTTTATGACACAGACATTTTAAATGTCTGGCATGATTTATGATTCATGATGTGCTCATTTTGGCCCTACTGCCTTAATGCCCTATTCAACACTGCCAGCCCTACTGCCCTATTCAGCACTCTCAGACCTACTGCCCAATTCAACACTCTCAGACCTACTGCCCTTTAGCTCTATTGCCCTACTCAGCACTCTCAGCCCTACTGCCCAATTCAACACTCTCAGACCTACTGCCCTTTAGCTCTACTGCCCTACTCAGCACTCTCAGCCCTACTGCCCTATAACCCTACTGCCCTACACAGCACTGTCAAACGTACTGCCCTATAACCCTACTGCCCTACTCAGCACTCTCAGACATACTGCCCTACTCAGCACTGCCAGACCTACTGTCCTACTGCCCTACAACCCTAATGTCCTATAGCCCTACTGCCCTGATCAGCCCTCTCAGACCTACTGCCCTTTAGCTTTACTGCCCTTTAGCTTTACTGCCCTACTCAGCACTGTCAGACCTGCTGCCCTACTCAGCACTCTCAGACATACTGCCCTACTCAGCACTGCCAGACCTACTGTCCTAAAGCCTT
>JAQFYT010003454.1:0-10721 GCA_034694925.1 Ceratophysella denticulata | reverse complement strand
GGCTTTCCGGCGTCGCATTCCACTTGCAAAATTGGCAGAGGCTCACATTCTGTTATTTCAATTAGCGTTGGTAAAGCACTTTGTCTCGTGGGTGGTGGTTGCTTCTGTGCAGTTTGACGCTTAATTCTATTCCCATCCAGGTCACTGCAACAAATCTAAAATACTTTATTTTCATTAACCTACCTTTGGGTTTTGAATCCACGGTGAAGCTAAAATCATCTTTCAAATAAACACCAGTATGTAATACCTGCTTGCTGAGGTATAAAATATACAAATGTATGTATAATATTTCAGTGCTCAAAGGTAAGCACCGAAAGGCCGAAATAGGTGTGGAATCTTACGGAGCAAAATCGTCGGCCACAATGATCTTCGAGACTTTTTTAATAGCAGACTGAATTACGTTTCTCGAGGAACGAGTAACTTCTGCTGCCGCAGCTTGTGCAGGGATCTGACTCTCCTCTGGTACTGCATCATTGTCTATTGTATCCACTATTGGTCCTTCTAAACTTGTTGATGGCGAATCAGTGTCTTTAATCAAGCTTCTACGGATTCACAGAAATAATACAATGAACTTGTGTAAAGGATTCAAGTTTCTGACAAACTCAACAGAAATCTTACGGAACAAAGTCGATGACAACGACGGAGTGATTGGATTTCTTCGACGAAGGTTGCAACTTGGTTCTTGTTGGAGGAGATGTTATTACCGACAGATCTATTTCGTTATTTTTTCCAGCCGGTGTGTGTTCTGTTACGTCTGCTGGTGACAGATCGTCAGTACGTTTTACCAAGCTCCTACGAATTTGGAGAGTGTCAAGTCAAGTATTCAGAGCACCTGAACTCAATCAATGAATGAGACCATAATGTTAAAGGCAGACTCCTTACGGAACAAAATTATTGATTCTAGCTGCATTTTCTGCTTTCTGATTAGAAGATTGGACCTTCTTTCTTGCTGGAGCACTGATTGTTACTACTGAAGGCTCCAGAGTTGTAACAACACTGCTCACCGGGTGCGAAGTGGGAATATTCGCGTCATCGTTTATTGTTACGAATGGAGTTTCAGTACGTTTGACCAAACTTCTATGAAATTACAATGTCAGTTGATTTACATCCCAAACAAGTTATGTATAATCAATACCACCGAGTTTACTTTTCGATAATTATTATGTTCAGTGGTAAAGCCTTACGGTGCATATTCCTTGATATCAGGAGAATTTGCAGCTTTCCTGGACGGAGCTTGCACTTTATTTCGGGATGGCTGGGCGGATGTTACCAAGATGGGTGCAGCGGTTGAAATGTCGTTGTATGCTGAAGGAGTATCAACCACAGCGTCGCTAACGCTTGGCTGTGTTACAACTCGTGTCGGTTCGAAAGAATCTCCGTTTTTAACGAGGCTTCTGCGAATTGGTCAAGAATATTGAATTGAAAGTAATGCATCCAGGAATAGCTAACAGGCTGAGCTTACGGAACAAACTCTTTGACGAGAGCGGTGGCATTATATTTCTTTGTGGACGCCTGAACTCTAATTCTTGGAGGACGCGTTGTCGCTATTTGCTGAAAGGCAGAAGTAGTAACTGGGATTTCCGTTGGCGTGACTGTACCGAAAGGTGAAGTACTTATTACTGATGTGGTCACGGCTGGTGGCATATCACCGTTCCGAACAAAGCTTCTACCAATACCAAATACAAGTTGGAGCGAATTACTTATATATGTGCAGACTGCGGAAAAGCGATGTTGATATCTTACGGAACAAATTCTTTGGTGACCGCAATGGATCCAGCTTTTTTCGTAGGAGCCTGTACTTTATTTCGTGGAGTAACCGTGGTTGTTTCTGAAGTAATGGGTTGATCCACGGTTGGGCTGTCCACAGGGAGTTCCGTCACAGCAGGCGGAGATTCAGTCCGTTTTACCAAGCTCCTAGGAGATTCGATCAAATTAGTAATAGTTAATATGTTGCATCAACCCGTCATTTATGTATAATCCATTCGGTCAAACAATGTATTCCAATTCCAGCAGGATCTTACGGAGCGAATTCTTTGATGACCGCAATGTTTCCAGCTTTTCTGGTTGGTACCTGGACTTTATTTCGTGGCGTAACCGTGGTTGTTTCCTGAGTAATGGGTTGATCTGCGGTTGGGTTGTCCACAGGTAGTTCCGTCACAGCAGACGGAGCTTCAGTCTGTTTTACCAAGCTCCTAGGAGATTCGAGTAAATTATTTTTTGTTAGTATAATGCATCAACCCGTCATTTATGTGTAATCTATTCGGTCGAAACCAAGGTACTTATTCCAATTCCAGCAGGATCTTACGGAGCAAATTCTTTGGTGACCACAATGTTTCCAGCTTTTTTCGTAGGAGCCTGTACTTTATTTCGTGGCATAGCCGTGGTTGTTTCTGAAGTAATGGGTTGATCCAAGGTTGGGCTGTCCACTGGGAATTCCGTCACACTAGGCGGAGCTTCAGTTCGTTTTACCAAGCTCCTATGTGATTCGATCAAATTATTATTAGTTAGTATAATCATCAACCCGTCTTTTATGTATTGTCTATTCGGTCGAAACCGAGGTACTGAATTAACTCTTGCGAAGGAAGATTTGTGACCGTTGATTTTGGGATAGCAGCAGTGGTTTGCGGTACTACGAGATTATCAATATTGGTTTCACTTGACGTTGTTGGATCTGTTGTAACTACCAAATTCGTAGTTTCAGTTCGTTTAACCAAACTTCTAAAATATTGCAAAAGAAACGAAATGCCTCGCTATAATTAAAACTGTTCAATGAGTTAACCCAATGTAACAAAACCTATGTAACCGAGCAGGTATTTAAACTGGAAGCGATTTGTGGGTTTAAGTTTGGTTTAAGCGTTTAAAGCGCTACTTACGGCGCAAATTCGTTGATAATACTGGAGCTGCCAGCCTTTTTAGTGACTGCTTGTTGTGGCTTCTGACGCTCTGGTCGACTGGTGGTGGTGGCGGTTACCATATCGGGAGGAACAGTCGTAACAAAATTCGGCAGTTTTGACATAGGCATTTCAATGCCTGGAAAGGGCTCCGTTACAGCTTCTAAGGACGGCGTTTCGGTTCGCTTAACCAGACTTCTACCAATTTAGCATGAACGATATGGAAATGTGTCAGACTACCAGTATGCAGTATGAAATTATTTCAGCCAATGCGGTAGTTGATTGAACAAGCTAGAGCTGGATTGTATTTGTAATGCAAATGCAGGCTACTTACGGTGCAAACTCCTTCACATCAGCGGAGTTTGCAGCTTTTTTAGTGGCCGCTTGAATTTTCTTTTTCGAAGAAGGAATTGTGGCGTTTGATTTTGAGGTGTCCTCAGTGGTTTGCGAAGCCACGAGATTATCACTATAGGTTTCGCTTAGCGTTGTTTGTTCTGTTGTAACTACCAAATTCGTAGCTTCAGTTCGCTTAACCAAACTTCTAAGAAATTAGGAACATAGTTGAAACGCCTCGCATTAGTTAAGGCTAGTAAACGATGTAAGTCTACTAAGAAGTTTCAAGTAATTAAATCAACCGGAAGTGGATTCAAGCGTTCAAAACGTTACTTACGGGGCAAATTCCTTGATAATACTGGAGCTGCCAGACTTTCGAGTGGCTGCTTGTTGTGGCTTCTGACGCTCTGGTCGACTGGTGGTGGTGGTTACCATATCGGGAGGAGCAGTCGTGACAATATTCGACGGTTGTGTCATGGGCATGTCAATGACTGCAGAAGGCTCCGTTACAGCTTCCACGGACGGCGCTTCGGTTCGCTTTACTAGACTTCTACCAATTTAGCATAGAACATAAAAAAGCGGTTCATTCACCGGTATTTCGTAGGTAAATCAATACAGCCAAGGCGGCAGCTGATTGACTGCATTATCTGAGCAAGCTAATAATACTAATGCAAGTAGGTACTAATAGAGTTACTTACGGTGCATACTCCTTAGTATCAGCCTTGCTTGCAGCTTTTTTAGTAGCTGCTTGAATTTTCTTTGGTGGTGTAAGTGTAGTCATTGCCACATCCGATGGCGGCGTTGAAGCAGTGCTCAGCTGAATCGTGGAATTATCACCATCCAGTTCTACAGGTGTTGGCGCTTTTGAAACCATCCCTGGTGGAGCCTCAGTTTCTTTGACCATGCTTCTGATGAGAATAAAGAGTTGAGATACCTTTACCAATGGTCAATGCCAAAGCCACTACTGTTACGAAACATATCTAATTTTTTCAATCAGGTAATGTTGATAGTGTTATATGTAGTGTAACTATTTACGGAGCAAATTCCTTGATGCTAGTGGAACTGGCAGTTTTCCTGGTGGATGGTTGTACCTTCTGACGTGCAGGTGGACTGGTTACCACGTTCGGCTGTGTACTGGTAACAGTGCTCATCTGTTCGGTCGTGAATTTGTAAATACCTGGATCTTGCTCCGTGACTTCCCCCATGGATGGTACCTCAGTTAGCTTTACCAAACTCCTAGAAGCGAAGCATCATTAAGATATCGCTGTATTTAATGTTTTGGAAATCAACGATTTACACCTGTTACAAACCTTTGATAAATCAGCAGCATTTTATTTCAATTATATTTACTCTTACTTACGGAGCGAATTCGTTGATGTTAGTGACACTCGCAGGCTTTCTGGTGGACGCCTGTACTTTCTTTCGTGGCGGAACACTGGTCGTCACTGCTTCTGGTTGACTGTTGGTGTTCGCCTTTTCCGTCGTATACTTGCTAATGCTTGGACCGAGTTCTGTGACGGCTCCCAGGGACGGAGCTTCAGTTTGCTTGACCAAGCTTCTACAAGTAAATTATTTAAAATCACACGACTGACATTACAGAATATTTGCATGACTCAGCCATTTAAGAGTTGCACCACTAATATTTAAAAACGTGTTTGGTGAATCTGCTTCAACTCTTTAAGCCGTTACTTACGGAGCAAATTCCTGGATCTTACTGGCGTTCGCCGTTTTCCTGGTGGATGCCTGTATCTTCTGACGTGGTGGTGGACTTGTTGGTACGATATTGGGTTGACTACTGGCAACAGTATTCGACTGATCGGTCGTGGACTTCACAAAGGTTGTACCAGATTCTGTTACGGCCACAACCGACGATGCCTCAGTTCGTTTCACCAAACTTCTAAAAGTTAGATAATGAAACATCGGCTACTTGGTTTAGTAGAATCACTCAAGAGTTAACTTTTGAAGCGCTGCGTCTTTGGTCAACCCATTGGATTCCAGCTCAGTGCTTAAAAATCGTTACTTACGGAGCAAATTCCTTTATAATGCTGGCTTTCTCCGTTTTTCTGGTGGAAGCCTGTATCTTCTGACGTGGTGGTGGACTTGTTGGTTCGATATTCGGTTGGCTACTGGTACCAATATTAGACTGATCGGTCGTGGACTTGTACATGGTTGTACTGGGCTCTGTTACGGCCACCACCGACGATGCCTCAGTTCGTTTGACCAAGCTTCTGAAAATTATACAATTAAACATTAGCTATTCGCATTAGCTGGATCACTCACGAGTTAACTTTTGAAGCGCTGTGTCGTTGGTCAACCCATTGGATTCCAGCTCAGTGCTTAAAATCGTTACTTACGGAGCAAATTCCTGGATAATGCTGGCGTTCTCCGTTTTTCTGGTGGAAGCCTGTATCTTCTGACGTGGTGGAAGACTTGTTGGTTCGATATTCGGTTGACTACTGGTATCAATATTAGACAGATCGGTCGTGGAATTGTGAATGGTTGTACCGGGCTCTGTTACCGCTCCTGCGGACGGTGCTTCAGTTTGCTTAACCAAGCTTCTAAAATTAGATTATGAAAAAGCAGGTATTCGCATTAGTTGAATCACACAGGATTTAAAGTTTGAACCGCTGTGTCTTTGGTCATCAATTGGGTTTGAACTCAACGCTGAACACTGTTACTTACGGAGCAAATTCCTGGATAATATTGGCAATTTTCGTTTTTATGGTGGAAGCCTGTATCTTCTGACGTGGTGGAATACTTGTTGATACGAGATTGGGCTGACTACTGGTAAGAGTGTTCGGCTGATCCGTCATGGAGTTGTCAATGATGGGACCGGGTTCTATTACGCCTCCTGTGGACGGTGCTTCAGTTTGCTTAACCAAACTTCTAAAAATCCGAACGAATTGGGTTAAATTAGTTACATTGATTTTAAATGTTTTCAACATGCCTATAATTAAGTAAGTGGACGAGCTTGGATTTAATTTTTACTGGAGTCTCATACGGAGCAAATTAATTTTTGTTGACAGAAGCGTTTTGAACCGGAAAAATATTTAAATCTTGTTTTTTGAACGAAGCAGTTTACCTAATATTTTTTTTGACTTTATTGGAAGAATTGATGTGTACTTTCGCGGATGGAACACCACCATGTTCAATTAAGCTTCACCGGAAATGCAAACATGAGTGGCCAAATATGAGACCATTTGCTTTGGCTATTAAAATTAATTCTAAGTTCATCCGGTCGAAATCTTCAAGTTAGAAATCGTATTTTACTGGGAATCAACAGCAAAAACTTACTCATGACTTTTTTGTGTAGTGCCGGTGGACACATTTTGTTGTTTACGATGTGGATGAGAAGTCACCGCAACTAAGGTATCATCCATGCTATCGGAAACCATACTTGTATTACTTGCCACTATCGACCCGGAATATTCGGAGTGACTAGTTTCACCGAGTTCTCCGGCTAAACCTAATTTGTGATTCTCTTCTGGATAAAAATTTTCTGACATATTTGGAGTTGGAGTAGTTTTGGAGAAATCCCACAATTTATTGTGACCACGTCGAAGGTCGTTATTAGGATCCATAGAGGGTTTATTTGAAGGATCAGGTGTGTCCTCTAATGATCCTGCGCGCCCAGACAGAACCTCGTCGTCAATTATTTTGAAAGGTTCAGGTTTTCCTATCATTGAAGTTTTCGTGGTAGATTTGACTGTAGATTTATTTTCGACGGCCGGAATTACGAAAGTTTCAAGCGGCAAAGACGGAAGTTTGGAGTTTGATAATGGTGTGTGTGCCAAAGTCTCGTTTTCACCGTCGAAAGTACTTTCAAATGAGTCGGAACGTCCTTCTAAAATTTCATCCGTTGATGGAGGTCCACCCTTGTCACTTTCCGAAGGGCTTCCAGCCTGAGTTTTTGTTGTATTGTCCTTCAAAACCTTGGATACGTTTGCTATTAACGCTCCGGTCGGAACAGTCGCCGGATTGCTTTCCGGCGCTGCAGGTTGGACAATGCCACTACTTTTGGCCGGGGATGGGGTAGCTGGGGAAGCCGACCTAAATGCTATCTCTGGAGAACAACCAATCACTGAAATCGACGAATCAGCTCGCAAAACTACTTCCTCTTCAGGTCTCGTTAGTGATTCTCCAAAAGCTCTCATGCAAAATTCCGGCGCACCGGGAACTTTAGGCTTTGGGGGTCTGATTGTAATGTTCTGGCCCATCTTGGAGAGAATACAATCCTCGTTTCCAAACAGCACTATTGAAGTTCCATTTTCCACTGTCCTTGTATTGTAGTTCCACATTGGGGCAGGTAAGAGTTGAATCGATGGTTTCCGGTAGTCTTCAGGATCTCCCATTAACAAAATGGCCAGAAGCTGAAAGCATCAAACCCGCTTTCAATCCATCCATACCTACCAGGTTCCATATAGTATGGAATATGTAGTTCATATACCGTGTCATTTTTCAAAACTTGCATAATTGTCGTTCTAAATCTTACCTTTCTCACACTGTTTGCATGAGTATGACCCGGTTTGGGAGACCTGTTATAGGTAGCACACACATGGGATGTGACATTGAACTCCGGCTTGGTGAACACTTCTCCATTGGTCTTATTTAAACTGAAGTAGTAGAACGCTCTAGATACATTTGAAGGATGAATTAATATATATATTGCATATAGTAAACTTGAATTTGACATTTGGCGTAATTGCAATGTCCAATGTTATTTTTCAGGTTTTACCACATCATCAGTCGTAGAGCGGTTTCAGCTTTTATGTAAATATACTCCAAAAGCAGACGCCACTGAACTGATGTAAGATTTTATGTGCATGTACTGCGCCAATAATAGGGAAAATCAGGAAATACTCACGGTCCGTTAACACAAATGTACAAGTTGTTGCGATTCTGTAAATCATAGAAACCGGGTCCCGCGGAATAAAGTTTTGTTCCTTTTCGGCTTTTGTAAACGCGTATATAAGGCTTATATAGTCCTTTCTCTGTGCAAATGTACTCGAACAGTCCACTGGCCAAATAAATGTTAAATGCAAGAGCTATTACAAGAACAACTGTACAGTTCCGAATAGGAAGCATAATCAAAATCACAAATGGACCTATCGGCCAATATTTACTTACAATTCTTAAAGGAATCTTACTCAACATCGTACTATACGAAGGGAAAGGGAAGGTCAAGCCGTAATCACGTATAACCCTAATATATTGTTCCTGTTCCTGGTACTACTGCAATTCAATGCTGACCAATTATGTCTCGTTATAAAGTGTAACTGCACAGTGCACTCTAAACGGAACATTCTAGTTGTTTTTTATCTGAATGATTTAGTGCGTACAATTAAAATGATAGGTATTCTAACTAAACATTGAATGACAATGACATTTTATGAGCTCAAACTGTGTCAGAATTAGATTCCGGGGACAAGGATCCAATTTGGAATTCCAAAATTCTCGATCACCTACTTATACCTAGTTCACTAAATTGTAAATGAAATGTGTCACCTAACCTACATAAATAGTTTCTTCAATACGGTCGCAAGAAAGGTAAGAAAGAAAGGAAGAAAGCGTAAGCTTGCTGCGTACAAATCTTGATGGTCTCATGTCAACAGGAGGGCAAGTTCAGATAAATAGTACATTTGCAAATCACCAAATCAGGTACCTACCTAATAGCTCCACACCACAACAGTTCATGTTATATTACTTCGCTGAATTACAAAATTCCTATATTAACATTTATATCAAACACGCTTTTAGGTAACTATACAAAAAAGTGACTTTTAATACGTTGAGACACGCCGAAATTAACTGCGATATTTAAACGTACGTTTACTTTTGCCAATTAAAAACTCAGGCACCTAAGTACAAAACATAATGTGATGTCAAATAACGTTTTATGCAATTTTATTGTTATTCCGTTCAATTCTTTCACCCTGAGGAGACAAAGGGTCTGGAAACCCTGAACAAAATACTTTTTCATGCATGACCACACCTGTTTTATTTGTTATATAAATTCAAGGAAAACTACCCAAAAGTAGTTCAAGCTCATTTCCTAAAAAATACCATAAATATATACGTAGGCAAAAATAGCCAACAACTCATTCTAATTGAGGTGGTGTGAAAGTACAGCAAATTTCCGTTTTAAATATTTTGGCGAACACCTATTGTCTGGATACTCGTCGGCCTCAATTTAATTAATTAAGATAATACTTTTGGGCATGCATACAATACATATATCTCTATTCCATCCCTTATGCATTCTATTTCATCTTCGTGTCATTGTATATATGAATATGACAAAATGAGTTCAAAGCTTACTTCAGCATCGCAATTGCTGTGAAACACTCCTAGCTGACACATTCACAGTTTACAATTATTTTCGTGGTGGTACAATGGCCCGTTATTTATCTCCATTATTTTGCGCCGTCACTCTGATGTCTGGAACATTTATAGAATTCGTGCTTTCTGGATATATTTCTGGAGGATTTACGATTAATCGCGATCAATACACTTTGCGATGGGACGTTCATCATCCTTTCATTACATTCAAAGCTATTGCCAAAGGGACAGGGTTTGTCGGATTCGGTTTGTCTCCAAAGGGTACCATGGAAGCTTCTGACCTGTTCATATCCGGAATGTACGACAACGGAACTGTCTACGCTATAGTAAGAAATCTCGATTATTCTTCCGAACTTCGGTTCATACACAATTTATGTTGGTTGAACTAAAGACATTACACAAAATAATTGTTCATAGGACTCTCACGGTGCGGCCGAAAAGGATGCCATAAATAATTATGTTTTACTTTACATCATGCAAGGATCGATGTACACTGAGGTTCATTTTCGAAGGACTTTGCACACAGGAGACTGTAAAGAGGACATTGCAATCATGGTTAGCGTCACTCATTTCCTAGCATCCTATGTAGTAGCATCAGATTACATTTGTAGTTTTCACACTTTTTACTGCAGAATCATGTCAGTATAAAAGTATAGTTACAGTAATAAAATACTTATACAATACACGACTGTTTTACAGAATGAACCTCAATATGTCATTTGGTCCATTGGTCCTGAAATGGACAAGTTTGAAACCCACGGACCCATGAATCGTGGAGCAGTTTTGGTCAATCTACTTAATCCGCCAATGTTCCACGCCCACTATTTCACACCAGACAAGAAGCCGAATGACCCTTCCATGATGATGTGCATGGACGCCAAGCCGCCAGCGACCAATCCTGAGGCTGAAGCAGCACCAGCTGGAGCGGACGCTCCCGCCGAAAACGTTGTAGAACCTTAACCTTATTTCTTTTATCCATCATAAAACATAGCGTAATTTTACGAGGACACGAATCTTGAAAATAGGGTTGGAAAATGTTAAATTCCTAAAACAATACTATAATATTATAAAATGCATACAGCTTGTAGCTTGGTATTAAGAATGATGCCATGCGTCATGCGTCATGCCAAGCTGGCAGTAACAGGAGTTTATTTTGTA
>JAQFYT010003453.1:0-10724 GCA_034694925.1 Ceratophysella denticulata | reverse complement strand
GAGAAGAGTACAAAGTCCAGTCCAGCGAGATCCGACCCATCTCTCAACACACGCTCGTAGACAAAATGATTGGTGCTGAAATTCAGAACCAACCTTTTTACTCTAAAACTGGGAACCTACTTATGGAACAGAAGGCCCTTTCCCTTTACTTGAATGACCATACTATTGCATTGATGGGCTCAGCATCGAGAAGAGAATTGAACGCGATTTCAACTCCCACTTACCATCGACCCTATACACGCAGTGCATAGGGTCGATCCCATCGTCTAGGATATATCAGTCCGAAACCTGTACATGATACCTATTTAATACGAAAAGACAAGGAAATGGATGTATGAATGTGTATTTGAGGAGTGAGGGTAACTCAGCTACTTGGGCCACCAGGCGGGCCCATTGCTGCTCCTATTAAGAAATATATTGGAAGGTCGAGGGTTGTATAAGGCGCTAGATCTTTTAGGTGTAAAGTCATTGCTACCTCTGAAGCATAATCGGCAAGGACGGGAAGAAATGCTGTTATCCTAGTATATTGCTCGTTAAATAAGTTGATTATTTTTTAAAAAGTAAATATTGTAAAATATTGTGTTCTACATTCCAATATTAGATTGAAAAAAGTTATTCAATGAGTTACAACTAATTCTACGAAAACAAAGCAGGTAAACTGGTAATGCAGGTTTGTCAAATGAGGCGCCACAGGCACTTTCTTAAAATGATTACAGGTTTCCAGCCTTCATATGAATACTAAAACCTAATTTTCAATACAATCATAAACCTTACATCGACGATTACATTTTGTCTGAGAGAAAATTGCAAGGGTAGCCCGTTGCCTCGGGTGGTATTATTTTTATTTGAAATTAATTTTTTCCTTAAACGATTTCAGTTTTGCTCCTTAGAATTTTAGTTTGTCAAGAATTACCGTTATAAGCATCATTGTATGATGCTTCATTTTTGTTTTTTAAATGATTCTCATCAATCAAACAGTCCAAGAGCTTTCCATGGTGGTCAATAAGGTCGAGGAGAGCTGAAATATCTTGGGGCCACAATCCCGAGCTCATGACAACCATTTTATTCAACACGACGCCAGTTGGTTCGCGATGTGTTCCAATATTCAACACACCGAGCCGTGTGAGCAGAGTCATCAACGGAAATGCCACCTTATTCACCGCCTCCTGAAACTCAGTCGACGTTCTGTCCAAATTTCTCAGTTGTAGCGGGACGTACTGAAAGAGTAGTGCTGGAGTCTCCAGCGGGAATTTCCAGAGAATAAAACAATCAGAACGTCGTTTCAAATTCTCCGCACCGAAGAGTGCCACCTGGTAAATGTGATCCACGTGTTTTTCGAGTCCACAAGCTCCCTTAGCCTTCCACAGAAACCAAAACTTAAAAATATTAGGTCGACGGTCGGACTGAAATCCAGATGAGTAGTTGCCACCCTTTGCACTGAAACTTTGTTCGAGTGCACCTTTTCGTTTGAAGAGTAGGATGCTGATTTCCAATGGACAGCCGAACATCTTGTGCGGATTGAAGCTGACGGAGTCAGCACTGCAAGGGATTCAAAACATCACTTGGCAAATTGCTAACAATAACTTGGATTTCGATATTTCGGGTCTGGCAAAAACTGATGGTTGAAATTGAAAGCGATCAAAATATCGGACAGGATTATTTAACACTTGGAAAGCTGGCAGCATCGGTAAGCATATTACCACCGTAATCGTTATTCCACATTTCGGGGTTATGCAAAAACTGTAGGATTAAAGTTCTTCATTCAGTGTCAACTGTCAACCACATTCAGGGGCAACATTGGAAAATATGTCTGAATTTTTCTATTTATTCTGATAGCAGAGGCTGAAACTGAAGTGGTCCTCTAGCACCTCAAACCACAATACAACACCAGACAATGTGGCCATCCAGTAACTACCCACACTGCCGTGAAACTGTATTATCTTTATGACGCCAAGAATGAGTATAACATCTGTCATATTACTCTGTAGTTTTAGGTCATGTTAACCAGAGATCATAGGTTAACTATTTCGATTACAGTTCACAAGGAAACCCGCTTAAAAATTCAATTAAGTTAGTGCAAAGGTCTAACCATCTAGTGGGTGCAGTGTCACAGTTGGTACGATTTACTGGTTAGTGAAGAAAGGTGCATTGCGAATAGGAGCTAACTCACCGTTGAATACCCTGAAGATATTTGGCAGTCATGTGATGAGAAAACATGTAGGACCCACCGAGTGAAGCGTCAACATGGAGCCATAGATTTTCCTGCTCACATATTCTGGCGATAACTTCCAACGGGTCAAATACTCCGCTTCCGGTCGTCCCTGTCACAGAAAATATTGATTTAGTTCTGAAAATGCAGAGAATTGTGTAACCCATTACAGACTAGACCAACCTGCTGTAGCTGTAACCATAAATGGTGTCCCACCCTCGGCTCGACAGTGATAGATGGCTTTCACCAGCTCGGCTGGTATAATTTTCCCTGATTCGTCTGTTTTTACTAATATCGCGTTTTCTAACCCGAGTCCTAAAAAGTGAAATTCTGACTTC
This sequence comes from Ceratophysella denticulata, assembly GCA_034694925.1. Classification (NCBI taxonomy): domain Eukaryota; kingdom Metazoa; phylum Arthropoda; class Collembola; order Poduromorpha; family Hypogastruridae; genus Ceratophysella; species Ceratophysella denticulata. The sequence goes on along the minus strand of JAQFYT010003453.1, from coordinate 8,177 downwards.
ACTGGTTTAGTTTGTAGTCGGTTGTTAATTTCGTAATCTTTTTTCTGCCATTGTATCTCTTCTAATATTTTCCCGAATTATTCTTCCTTATCGGAATATTTTGCATTGCAAGGTAAACTAAGAAAAGATTTCTGGGTCGAGGTCACACAACCCACCTTGCAATATAGCCGCCTTCTGATTTGAATAATGCCCATTTTCGGACATGAAAAGAACCAGGCGCGTTTCAAACTGACCGGAAATCATGGTTTTTGGGAACTTAATGGCACGTGCTGCATGAATACCAGCAATTACGGCCAAGGAACCACCGGGTGTTACCATGCCGTCCCCTTCGTCAGTGAATCCGAGTTTCTTCCTGGTGGCGCGAATAACTTCTTTCTCCATCCGTCGATAAACTGCAGAATCTTTAGAACTAAGCATTGGACTCGACGCGACGCTGGTCACCAGGTCAGCCATGATTGCGTATGGGTCCAACCTATGCAATAAGAAATGAAATAATATTAATTAAAGTTAGTCGAAATAAAATCCATCATTGCCTGATTCTTCAATTCAACTTCCACTAGCATTTTGAATTTTTGTACAATGCACAGTTAAATCATGCTAAGTTACACGTTACACTAGAGGTTACCGTTGGACTAGTTTCGTGTGGACACATGTATGTTTATTCAATGCATGGCATGGAATAAAATAGAAATTGTTTTAGAATATTTTAGAATGCCCAGCATTTAAAGGTTACGCTGAGGGAGGGACAAACTACATCGGTATCGGTATGTAACGATGCTCGTAATGTTTACCTACCCGGCGGATAACAGTTGCTTCCGGAAATTCGGATGACTCTGATGCAATGAAAATCGGATAATCTGGTCCAGCATTTCTATTACTTCTGCCTGCGTCTTTCCGCGTGCCTCCAAGTGGAAATTAAACAGTTCCATCAGATCTTCCGGTTTTTGAAAATTAAATGCAGCCTGTGCCCTAGCTTTTGTCGTTTGGAAGAAAATACCTTTTTCCAGAATAAGTTCGAATAAATCGTCCCAAAATCCGGGATCGGGGCCAATTGGTAAATCCTTTGCGACCAATTTTGGGTGTGACCCAATTCCACCGGTTCCTCAATTATGTCCAGGACGTATGTGACGTGAGTTTGCGTGAGCAACGGATTATTGAGAGCTATGCTGAAGCAATATGTTTGATTGTGGTGTGAAACAACATCCAGGTCAAAAATCCCGTCCTTCTGAATGGCTTGTGCAATTTTGCGCGTGCTTGTCATCGACTGGTTAGTAGACTGGAAGTAAAATACGACACGTGGCGTGTCGGCAACGTTCAGAATTAAATGGAAGTTGGGCCTGGCCTTGAGCTGGGCCAGAGTCCATTGTGTCAGATCATCTGCATATTTGATTTGGGCAGCCAGGCCATCCTGACCCTATGAAATACCACACATTCAACATTACGAATGCATTGTATTGTAATATATTATAAAATGAGTAAGTAAGTAGTAAGTAAGTAACCCTGTGAGTCCACCAAAATGAGTTTGCGCTTGAATAGAGCTTTGCGAGTTTAATAATTCATGTTAATGGATTCCTAATTTTACATTATTTAAGTCATGAATGTTAACAGCAATTCACCTTAGTCTTCCACATGAGCCACGGCTTAAGGACATCTGGTCGCCGGCAGGTTTGAATATGACTGTCTCCGTTGTCCCATTTCCCATCGTAAAGGGATGTTTCTTTGTACACCACTGGAGCGTGGAGACAAAACGTAGTTCCTGGCAGGGCGGTGTGCGATGTGACGAGGATCGTGGAGCAGGTTGGTGCGCCTAGCATTCCGCTAGGGCTCCAACTTAGAGAATCACACCTACATGGATTGACTTGTGAGGGGGTAATTATTTTGCAGCTAGGTATTAAGATTAGCATGTCCTGTGAACTACCTGCTAACTCCAGAGAGGCGACCGGTGTGACCTTCTGTTAAGAGGTAAGCGGCTCCGAAAGCTCCGTCCACGTGCAACCAAAGTCCAATCTCCTGACACAAATCCGCTATTTCGTTAATCGGGTCAATGGCCCCAAAATTGGGTGTGCCTAGTAGTAATGAAGTAAAAGGAAATTCTAGTCAATATAGTCTACCAGAATCCGGAATATATCAAAATACCACACACCCCCTGTGGCCACAACCATGAACGGTCGTAATCCTAATTTAACTACTCGTGTAATTTCGAGTCGCAGGGCGGCCACACACATCCTTCCATCCGCGTCCGTTGCTATTCGACAACAAGCTTCCGAACCCAGACCTGGAAACAAAGAAATAGGTCGACAGATTAATATTGATATTCTTCTGCTTTGCTAGACTTTGTGGTATTATTGTGTTAAATAACCGGTGATTGCAGAAGCATTTTCCCAGTCTAAATGAGCGTGGGCGGATATGAAAATGGCATGTCGTGTATCAGCGGATGTCAGACCAAGCTTGCGAGATTGCGGAAGAAAATGATGGATGGCCATGCGAAGGGTCATTAGATTAGCAACTGCATCACTCGGGCAAAATATTCCACTGCCCTCAGCCCAACCGCAAAGGACACAGAGGCGTGTCTTCAGTTCTTCTTCCATGAGTGTGTAGATTGGAGCGAAGAAGTAAGACACTACAGGAGCACTCATGACGCAGGCAATAAATTCTGCCACAATTCCGTATGGGTCTAATCTAAAGAATGTAAGAACAAGTCATGACATTTTACTTTACTATCCCTCCTGATCATGGTTGTAATAAAATATGAAATCAATTAAAAGTGAAGGATACAAGTAAACAATGACATGAGTCTTATTTAGACGAAAAGTTCAGTAGACAAATGGCCGTATAATCACTTACCGGTCCCACAAAACGTTTATACGGTTTAAAAGTTTGTCAATGGGGTGTAATGATAAATGTCATGAGAAATGACGTATTTTCTAACCAGTTAGAATGACTGGACAGAGACAGCGGATGTGTAATGAGAAATTTCATGAAAAATGACGTATTTTCTAACCCGTTAGAATGACTGGACAGAGACAGCGGATGTGCAAGGCGAGGTGTGAGCTGGATGACCTTAGCCAAAAGCTCAATAAGCTCATCGTCGCAACATACGCCGTTGGAACCAAGTTTAAACGGAAAAAGTGAGTCCAACTGGGCAGAGGTGAATGGATGAAAGGCAGGTCTGGTGACCTGATGTACAAGGGTGTCCCGTAAGAGACGGAAGACTTTCCGAAATAGTGGCCCATGGAGCGTCGTGGATGCTACAGAAGCATATGTGGGCACGGGGGCTTGATCTTCTTCTCCTACCGGATTTCCTGGTACAGGAATGTCGGCGAATGCAGTGCAGAGTTCTGTCCCTATGGCCGCGCCTCCAGGCATAACGGTGGGCCTAAAACTGGAACAGAAAAATTAATTCGATTGTATTTGAATTATTGTCGATTTGATTCGAATATTTATACCTACGCGTATTTGAGTAGATTTGAATCGATTTCAATTCCAAGATTAGCATAATTATTGTAAAACATAATTTCAATTCTATTATTAACATTATGTTTTATTCAATTCGAATTAGTACCTATCTGTATATCGAGTTTGCGTTCAAATCAGAAATAGATTATATTAATTCAATTTTTCAAATGTCCTGTCTCGGTTCTATTTAGGGTCAATTTGAATCGAAACAGAGTATAAATACGGTATCATAATTTACTGGGCGAGAAAAATTCAACCCATGTAAAAAAGATTAGTTTTAAAAGATAATAATTTTCTTCGACTTACCGTCTTGTACCGTCGTAGAGTATAAAAATACCAGACACACCTTGTCACACGTGTTTCAAGTACTGGATTTTACTAATCTGCATGTGAAGAGGAGCCCTAGTTTAGTATTGTACAAATAGTGGATTAGCTCATTTATCAAGGGGCTACCTATAGGAATACTTTTACTATTGTAGGTAGTGGCAAATGCTATACATCCGATAATGGATTCCGAAGTTGTTTGAGTGACAGCTGACAATCAAGTCCAATTGATATAAGCTTTAGTCTAATCATTTTCTCTTTTAACATACCTGTTCGCACAATTGGGCATGATAATGCAATTTACGAAAAGTGATACCAGGTGCATAGGTTGCAGGTAAGAAAAGAACGTTTTCCTTTGCACAAATAACTCAAGCCATACTACCTGTAATTTCCTACTGTCACGAGTTTTTTTTTCAACTGCGTGTTTTTATACTACATTCGCTAATTTATCTCCAGTAATTTAAATCATATCTTCTTAATTTTTACGTTTTTTCATGTCAATTTTCCTGATGACCTTGTAAATAGGAGAAAACACAAGTATTTATTTTAATCACAAAGGTACTAAAAACATTCATATAAATGCGTGACCAATGCAATGCATTGATTATCGTCACACAACAATTAAACTAATTACACACATAAATTTATGTTAAGGCGCACTGCAACGGTATTCCACCATGTTATTTTCCATAAGGAATCGTTGTCCCCTTCGGAAAGGATTGTGGCTTAACCAGTGCATAAAAATTATCATTGAAAGTCTGGAATTACCTTAGATGTATACTTAATGAAATGGTGAGGTCAGATTTTTTATTTTCAGCGTGTTTGAATTAATCAATTCATTAATCCGCGGTGAGATTTCGGCATGGCATTTACAATGATAAAACTTTCGGTAACGATTTCTCGGAGATGTGTGGACGAAAAATTATGACAAAGGCGTACATACAGCTAATTTTAGTCTTCAAAAAACAATGAGACCCTAATTTGGAATTATCAAATCCTTCGCCCGTAATTAATAAAATTAGAGTTAATTGAGCTTGAGCCGGGGTGAGGCGATGTGAGAACCTCTTTTCCTTGGCTTAGTAGAGAGATTGAGTTTGAGCGGGCTCACTTTTGGGAGTATTCACACATAGCTAGATTCAGCTGAAAAAAGTGTCCAGTTGGTGAAATAGGCCAAGTGGACAGTGACCCAGTATATACAACACAGGTGACGGACATAGGCCAAGTGAACAGTGACCCAGTATATAGGTGACGGGCATAGGCCAAGTGAACAGTGACCCAGTATATACAACATATGTGACGGGTAGGCCAACAGTATAGTAACCCAGTACATACAGCAGGAAATGGATTTAGGTAAAGTGGGTACCACATATATACATGTGTACATCCGTAATAGGTTTTTGAGAGATGGGTCAAAGGTCAAGTGCTTAAGGGTAACTTAGTGCTATATAACTGGGTCTGCAACAGATCACAGATATGCTTATAAAAAGTGCGCCCTAGACTTCAGTAGCTTATTCATTTAGGGTGCGCCATCACTCACAAATATACTGGGGTGAAAGTACACCATGTCAAGGTCGTGGGTCAAAGGTCTGGATGTAAAAGGTCAAAGGTCACTATGGTCAAAAAAATAAATATCACGTGGTATCCTAGGACATCTATGGCGTACACAGTTCGGCTTCGCCATCAAAACTCACAAATATGCATGGGGTGAAAGTAGACCATGCTAAGGTCAAGGGTCAAAGGTAACACATGGTCAAGACAGTACAGGACACCGGGTCTGATATGATTTCAATAGCGTATTAGGTTAGGGTGCGCTATCAAAGGTCACAAATATACAGGGCGGGAAAGTACAGGTACACCTCGTAAGGTCACAGGGTCAAAGGTGAGTATGCTAAAGGTTACTTAGGCGAAAGGTCATACATTCCAAAGAAATTATGCTAAAAGGTCACCTGGACCTTATTGTTTTAATGATGTAGATTGTTTTAATTGTAATAGGTTAACGGGGTTTGGCATAGCTGACAAACATATATTGTTACATTGTATCTTATGTGAAAAGGTCAAATTAAAAAAAAATCATTAAACTTCAAAAAATCATTACTCGCAAACCCAGGGTGGGTACCAACATGGGACTTGTTCCAGATGATGCTCTTAATGGCGGTTCATATTATTGCGTTTATAGCTTATTAGTTCACGAGGTTTAGTTTGCGAGAAAAAAAAATCAGTTTTGAAATTTAGCATTTGCGGGAACCCAAATTTGAAAATTGTAAACCAAAAAAAAATTTAAGTTGTCTCCTGAATGCTAGCAAGAATTTTTGAGATATAAGGAATTTCGATATACTTTATAATGCCGACCGTAAAAAATAACGCAATTGGCGGGATGACGGTTTTTGGTTGAACGAATGAGTTTTTTACATGAATCTTCAGGGAATATCTTAAACTAGTTAAGGGAAATGAAATAATTTATTTTCAGCCAAATCCATTTTTTGTGCGACACCCATCCCACCTTTTCACGAAAACACAACCCCTCAGTATATACAACATAGGTGAAGTGGAGATAAACAAAATTGAATAACAAAATAAGTCAAAGTATAAAATCAACCTTTAAAGCTCGCGAAGATAAATGACAATTATATCTATTGTATATATGTACGTTGATAGTTCTGGAGTGCTGTGTTCCTCTCATATCACGAGAATGGGTTTGACTCTGTCAGATGGGTCTCTCCGAAGCCTTGAACCCATGACGACGGACGGCGTGGACAACAGAATCAATGTCAAACTGATACTGACAGCAGAGCGTAGTCCAATTAGCATAAACAAAATTCACAAAAAATAAATAATTTGTCATACGTAAACCAAATACTACTTCTTTTGTACGTGTTCAACATTGAACATGTGACACTGCCCACTTACCTATAAGAAGGCACAGATGACGACGGCCGGGTGGATACAACAGTAGCAATGACAAACTGACACTGACAGCAGAGCGTAGTCCAATTGCAATAAACTGAATTCACAAAAAAAAAATTCATAGGTAAACGAAATACTACCTATTTTGTACGTGTTCAACATTGAACATTTGACACTGCCCACTTACCTATAAGAAAGAACAGATGACGACGGCCGGGTGGATACAACAGTTGCAATGACAAACTGACACTGACAGCAGAGCGTAGTTCAATTGCAATAAACTGAATTCACAAAAAGAAAAAATAATTTGTCATACGTAAACCAAATACTACTTATTTTGTACGTATTTAACACTGCCCACTTATCTATAAGAAAGCACAAATGAAAACGCGGTTTTTCACAAGTTTTGGTTTACTCGAACTCGGCTATGAGGCCCAGACACCTAACCATACCGTACTCGCCACCCCGTACTCACTATTCAGTTCCACAGCGTACTCTTTTCCAAATGTGTTTCGCTTGTATACTAGTAATTCGGGTGGCGCCCCTATAGCGGCCTAGATTCACACTGTCACCCTGCTATGGGAAACTTAGCAATGCCTACAGAATGCTCTAGCTACAATAATTCGGGCGTGCTTGATGAGAAAAGTGGTTTACCTTCACTTATTCAGAAAGCAGTAAATCTATATGTTACCTACGTAAAAGAAGAAACGGTGTACTTCTTGTGTTCCTATACCCATTATTTTTAAGCATTTTTTTAGAGGGGGTATTTTGGTCCCAATTGGATCGAGGTGCAATATCGGCAATTACCAGTGACAAAACCAGAAAATAGGTAATTGTGTCTAAAATTAGCATTTAGTGTAGCAATTCCCGACTCTTACCGTTGTAAATGTATTCACGTCTGTGTGTCTAAAGATCCAGCCTACACACCAGAGATTTGGAACAAATTCAACAAGCAAATTTTAATGTATCCTCAATATTTTCTAAATCAATACCTAGCTAATTTGGGTCTTCCAAAATGGAATTTATATTCAAGACTGTGCCCATGCATTGCATAAGCGAATTATCAGGAAAGGATTCTAAGAGGACAACGATTTTGTCGATTGAATTCGAAGGATCTATGAAACGACAGCATAAGTTCGGCTCTCAGTACATTTCAGGATTCCATGCCAGAATGCCGAAATCCCAAGTGCAAAAAATAAAAAAGAAATGAAATTTTCGACATAAAAAACAGGTGTCTGTACCGAAAAGTGGCCGACAAATTCCCGAATTTTTTATGCAAAAGTGACTTTGAATCTGAAGGACTCAAATGATCCACGTGTTTTCCCAGTCCACGAGCTCCTTTTGTCTTCCACAGAAACAAGAACTTGAGAATATTGGGTCGACGGTCGGATCGAAAACCGGCTGAATAGTTTCCACCATGATATAAGATAGCCTATATGGTAGTCCTACTCTATCAGAAAAGGAGTGAAATCGAGAGGCACCTCAAACATCAC
>JAQFYT010003452.1:0-10727 GCA_034694925.1 Ceratophysella denticulata | reverse complement strand
TGAATATTTTTCTAGTAATGTACGCGTCAAGGGCTTTCCAACGCCGTACCGCTCATTGAAATCGGTTGTGAGTCCTTATACTAGGATTATACCGTAATTTAATCTCCCTGACATGTTTGGTGCAAACTGCGCTTTTGCATTTGTGTCTGCAGGTGCGTTTGTAAGTAATTTGTTTGTTAGTGAACCAGCAGCAGTCATTAAAAATACGGTCATACATCACAAGTACAATACCTGCATATGATTCCCCAGTTATGTAAAAGTCCCGTGCTGCGTATTCCGGGAAGAGAGTAAAAAACTGCGTCACGGCACTGTACAAATCCTTGGCAACGTCCTCTTCGTTTCGGGCATAACCGTCATCGCTATCCGTGAAACTAAATCCTAATTTATTGACACATTAAGATTGATTAAGACCAAAAATCAAATTTTTGCTGTTTCATGGCCTAAAAACATATGCATTCCTCACCAGTTCCAACGGGGTTATCGAAGTAAATGACGGAATGCGTTAGCGTCCAAGCAGTATTCCGTAAATCCACGTTATTGTTTCGGTCAATAATGAAAGGACCATTTTCCACAAAAAGTCCAAATAAAGAGGATCCACCTGGTCCGCCTATGGTATCCCACCACAAAATAATAATCAGTATAATTATTTAACTTTTCCAATTGGAAAATGTTGCTTAAATATAAGCGTTTTAGGCAAGATCTTGTAAATAACACAAACAATATGCAAATCACAATTTTTATGTTTTCGAATAAAACCAGAGTTCTCTAATTAATATAATCAAGCCTTCAAACAAGCTAATTTCGCCGTAGGTAATGAATTTTTGTTTGCCTGGTTGTTACACTATGTATGCAATCAGAACACGATTACAATTTCTAATGCAATTTGCGTCTCGTCTTAAATCTGTTTCAGATTTCAGTAGTAAATCATATATGACCACTCGTATGAATACACGTGGTCCAAGTTATTTGCGAAATTAAACTACATCCTTACCTTGTAGCCAAATTAGCAGGGGTGCATTGTCTGGATTAAACTACGAATTTACAGTTCATAAAAAAATCAAAAGTATTAATACTATTTTTTGAATTGTGCAGTAATAATTATCATAAAATATTGAGTTTTGTATAAAATATTGTACTAACCGCAGCGGGGAAGAACCAGAAGTACATATTTGAATTGTACCTGTGGTTAACCGTCAAATAGCCGCTGTAACTGATGACTTCCGTCAAATTGGTGACACGGGCCAGGTCACGAGCCTCCTCCAATTTCCCAGCGTCAATAAGCGGGGTAAGAAATAACGGATCTCCGGCATCACTCGGACTATTTGGATCCCGTAGTAATGTGGTTCGTTTTGGGTAAATTTTTTTATGTGAAAATCCATTAGTTTGAAAAATACACAAACTAATACAAATTAATAGCAGAAATAGTATAGATTTACTCGTTTTTGCCATGTTGGCTTGAGCTAGTTTTTTTTAAACGTATAAATAATTGCCAGCTACGATAAATTGATCCCTGGTTCTAATGTCGAACTCTACAATCGTACTAAATTGGGTGTAGGTTGTATATTTTCTTTAATTCTTCCATGTAAATGTGTGGGTTATTTTTACCATGCTCCATAATAGTTGTACATACATCAATAAGTACAGTACTATACAGTCATTGTAATCCATGAATAACCTTAAAGTGACCTTTGCTCGAAAGCAAACTCCTAAGCTTGAGTCCATCGACTAAGCTTGACTGCATTAATATATATTTGACTTATTTATAATTACAAGATAATAATCGTGTATTCGTTTTGTTAGGTACCTACTTCGTTCTACACAAACAGAGCACATCATTTACTGTATATATTTACATCTATGTATTAGTACAGTACCTCAGACAAATCCAATGCAAGCACAATGTGATAAATTGAAAATGAATAATACTCTCCTCGGCTTGGATTTGATACATTTTTAGACTCATTAACGGAGTGGAATATTTCATGTTAAATTTTCCATATAAAGGAAACAATATGATGCTTTAGAATGATCTAACACATAAGTCCTATGAATCTTCATAACTATTTAACCCCAGCTTTGCTGGGCGATTAAGCTTAAGAAACCCATATTGTTGAACACTGATATGAGCTCAGAGACATCAACTCAAGAATTAAACCAAAGTTTACAAGGGTAACGGGGCATCCATTTCACGCCGTGATTTCATGATGATCGGTAGCACTTTCTCCAAAAGCGCAACCTAGTGTAATATCTTTTTCCTACTTTCTTTATAAGATTGAATGAAATAATGCCTTGACATGATTGCCTCAAGAACAGATATTCTAAATGCGGAGAATTCGGGTAGGCGTAATTTTAAATGCCTTCAATCCGTTTTCAAATTCCCTTCGTAACATATACATATAATTGCTTCCTTGGAAGAAATGTTCAGTAGGGAACGAAAAACATAAAATTAGTAAAGACTTAATTTAGAAGAGACCATATGCGACAATTTATCAGCAAACATATACTGTCCAAACTCAAGGCATTCGGACCGTGCATCGGATTGTTATATAAGTACCTGAGCTTAGTTTAGTCTTTTTCTCTACCTACATAGTTGAAGCTAGTATTCTTGTTGTATTGACTAATTCTGTAACGTCATACTACTTTATTACGTATGTAAGGGATAATATTGCTTATGACTGCGCCAACGAATTCATTTTTTCCGTGATGATTGATTGGCGTCGAAGTTATTTTCGCTGTTGGGGTAATGCCCTTGTCAACATCTCAAGGAGCCATACAGACGCTGAAGTTTCAAGAAGGAAAACCCAAATAATAAAAATGGATATCATATTTTCGGGCTGGGCACGTAATCCCTTGTTTGCCTATTTCAGCAAAAAATTTCACAGGTCGGCATCTGATATTCATTCTATAATGTTAGGTTAGCTTTTCGAAACGCCCGAAAGTTTATAAATTCTAGTTAGGTTAGGTTAAGTCTTCGATGAAGCCATAAGGGCTTTTGAGAAGCCTAACCAGTAACATTGTCGCCACCCACCCCGCCTTGACGACTACCGCTCGTCGGATTTCTTACAGTATTCGAACTTATATACCTTGTCACCGTTTTTGAAATGACTCAAGAGTTTCGGAAGCGGTGATTCCTTAATATGCATTTCGTCCATCCAATAGTTCATGAGACCAGACTGCAATTGCTTTAAAATGTTTCGGTGGATCCAAAACGTATTTTCCCAACATACCGTAGCCCACAAAGTCCAAGCCGAAACTGATATTGGTTGCGATGTTTGCAATCGAAATATATGATTCATTATGCAACCGATCAATGTGGAATATCTGAGGTTTTTTTTGTAGAAACCATATCTTGGGATGCCTAATGTCTAATCGAACCTAGGACTTTTGACCTGATTTAGAACGCAGTACGCTATAACTCGGAGAATAGATTCTTTTAGTTCGATTTAGGTTAGGTCATGTTTATTCAACTGACCGAGAAAATCCTGCTGTGCTTTAAGTTATGCAGAAAAGATTTCCCAGTATGCGGACATTTACCGTCTAGTTTTATCGATGATGGGACAGCCAGTCGATAAGGTGTCAAGCTCAGGAGTCAAGAACACGAAATCCATGGAAAATAAAAGTCCATGCCTTATCATCACATTCAAGTGAGCAACTTGTCGAGGAGTACTCAACAGATTGCACTGATAAGGACCACAAGCTCTAATCTTTTATGTGATTATGACATTGTCTCTTGAAAGGCCATTATTGCCTATGTTATTACGTCGTTGAGCCTGGCCTCGTGCCTCATTTCGGGTGTGTACTGGTTCCTATCCGGCAACACATTTCCATTTCAGCCTTTGACCTATCACAGTGCAGAGGAAGAAGTAATTGCATTGCTTAGCAGCAGGCATGAATTCCGAGCTCCATATTTCGGATCACACGCTCACGGTCACAGAGCGCTCCACGTTCCTCGTTCGGCCGGGACTTCACGACCTTTGCCCCGACTCGGACAGTGAGAAGGACGTGGAAGGCGGTGAACGAAAGGAAGCGGAAGTGCGGAGAGTGAGCCGCGTGAGCAGCCTCAAGAGCCCTGACACGGAGCCGAAGGGATGGCGACGATTCCTGGGGTTCATTCTGACAGTGGTCCATGTCCTGGCATTCAGTTCTCAGGCACTCGTCGTCAAGCTTCTCAACGACTACCACCCATTCAGCTTGGCCGTTTGGAGATTTCAAGGTCCACGCATTGGCCCCATATATAGCCATGAATAACATAATTGACGAAATTCAGGCCTGGTTAGTAGCCAGGTGGTAACCAAGGTGGTCACAGAGCCCGTGTACAAGCTAGAATTTAAAAGTTTCCTTAATTTGGCCTTTTTTGGGGATTTTCAGGCGTGTTGCTGCCGTCTTTGGTAATCCTAGTCTTCAGCGAAGTGCAGGAGAGATCTGATGCGCGGAAATGTGCGGAGAAACCGAAGAAACAACTTCTGGCTTCCATTTGGCCACCGACCAAAAACGGGAACTGGAAAACAATCTTGTTCCTCTGTGTAATCACTTCTACATATTGAAAGCAATATTCATATTGACTCGATCCTAATTGGCTGTAATTTGGAACAGATTCGGGGATTTATGGGCTCCAGTGCCGTTGCACTTTTTTTCTACGGACTCAAGTACATTGACATTGCGGATGCTCTCGTTATCCAAGGCGCACAACCGGTTAGAACTTAGAACCAATTCGCTTCAAAAAACGATTTAATGTATAATGATATTCAACTAGGATACAAAGTTTTCCTTGTGTACCTATCCTAAAGTTCGCGATGATATTTATACCTAGGCTCAGAAATAGCTCTATATGTGCAGATAGTAGTAGAAGCATGATTCATTCATCAGTTTCACACGTAGTTGGTAGAAGAATTCCAATTGAAAAGGTCAAACTAAGCAATGACCTACAACACCAGTACTTTGAACATCTGAAATAAATAGAACAACATATTTCAGGTTTTCATCAACTTACTAGCGTACTTCGTGCTAGGAGAACCCTGCGGCATTTTCCCAGGTAAGTAGTAAACAAATCCCTTAAATGTAAGTTTCGACAAGACAAACATATACCAAATGTACTAAACTTTACCTCGCGGTATTTACTAAAGTATATACATATATATATATTCAGTTTTCTTGGCATTCCTGAGTATTGTTGGAGTCGGAATAATTAGGCAAGTCCCACACATACATACAAAGGGTATACAATACCACATACAAATATAGAAGTTCTTGAATTGAAGCCTAAATAGGCCAAATGCATGTTAGTATAATATTATGGTATGTTGTTCGTAACCAGCCGGCCTCCGATGCTGACGGGAGAGGAGGCGTTCAATCAAGAGACGCTGGTAAGTTTGGAAAAATATTCCTCTGGGAAAGAGGACTTGAGTTTTAATTTAAGTAGAATAATGCTGAGTGGTCTTGGCTTGTTATTGACTGTTGCCGTTTGACCTTGTAGCTGGGTTGCGCCTTTTCGACGGGGTCCATGTTATGTGCGGTTGTTTCCTTTGTGCTGGTCCGGTACTTGAAGGGCGTCCACTTCTCCATCCTGTCTCTGTCGTTCGGACTCTGGGGCAGCACGCAGAGTCTCCTCGGTGCCCTCGCCATCGGCCTTTTCCACTTCCCCCAAGGACTCCGCGACATCCTCCTCACCCTCAGCCTCGCAGCCCTCACCTTCATAGCACAGGTAATATACCATTACGTTCTGGACTTCTATGTTTTTCCATGGTATCTAATCTAGTATACTTACCTAGGTAAGTACTCATCTATGAACTACTGTATAAGAATAAGGGATTCCGCGCGCATAGTTCCATACCATACATTGCAGGTGCAACTACGGCTTGTATTCTTATGGGAGTCAACTTGTCACATTCCCTAACCTAACCTAAAATGCGACAAGTGACTCCATAAGAATTCACACCGTAGTTGCAAATGCATTGTAGGGTTTGTAAATATGCTTCCCGGACACTTTATTATTCGGCATATGTACTTCTTTTACCCAATATGTACGTTTCTCCGACTTTATACCTTTTTCCCCGGCGGTTTGAAACAAATGTACCAGATAATAAGCAACAACTCCCGACAGGATTACATTTTAGTGGGATTCTCAAAGTATTAAAGAAAAAATAGTACTTCTGCTTATTAAATATAATATATAATTACTGTATACAAGTACCCCGTCCATTAACGCAACAAGGCTTTTCTTAACCAGAGCGGGACGTCCTTACTTTCGTTTATGCCCTATGCTGGACCGCATTTGGTTGTCAGTAGTCCGTACAGATTGTACCTAAAGTCGGATCAAAAAATTGAATTAATTTCAACCTCAATTTACTTATTTCATGTTCTTCCCTCAACTGAGTTCAAATGCTTATTTTAAACTAAATATTAGAGAATGGTTGGGTTTGGTTTAATTGTTAGGTAATTGTTTTGAACTGTTTGTCTAGATTTCCCTCACCCTGGCCCTTCAACGAGAAGAAGCTGGGCCAGTGAGCTTATTCCGAACCCTAAACTGCGTCGTGGGATTTGCACTTCAACGGATCTTCCTCAACGTCCCCTTCGACACTCTCAGGTATTTTATCCATTCATTCCAATATCAACACTCTCGGACATATGAACTACTGGAACCACTTGTTAGATCATTTCGTGTATGTACTATATAGTATGTATGCAATAATTAAGGGGAAATATATAAACGTGCCATGAAAAAGACAACTTGTGCAATAAGTGCAATAAGTCAGTAAATTTGATTTTAGTCAGGTTAGGTTAGGCTAAAACGTTAGCGGACCAGATTGATCCGCTCTACAGGTTAGGTTAGATTTTGGAAAAACCCAAATGACCAACAACTAACCTAACCTTTTGGAATTATAGACCAATTTTACTTATTGCAGCATTCCATTTCCTATTGCAAAAGTCTTCTTTTTTATAGCGGTATTCTATTTTTTCATGGCATCGAAAAATGCCACCCTTTATAAACATATTTATATATTATAACATTCTTGATTAATTTACTTCCAATTCTGTTTTCAGTAATGTTCGAACCAAACGAGGCTTTCGTGTTAAACAAAAATGAAAATATACATAAAGTGCCTACACAAAACTAGGCCTTCGGGTTGTTTATTATAAATATTTTTTAGACGCTTAAAGCCTTGAGACAGCCATTTTTCATTGTTAATTCGATGTCCATGAATTTTTTCAATGTATATCTTGATTTAAAATCGTAATAGCTACAGATATCGCCAATGTAGGTATATGAATTGATTCAAACAAGGTTGTGAACTATTTACGTGAAATTCCTATGCATCCTTTTTAAAAAAGTAATTTAAGTTCATTCGCCGTATTTGCGTAGCTCTCTTCTAGTATTTTGAAAACGCTTGCTGTTCAATTTCAATAAGATGTCTTAGTTTTTAAAAAAAATCCATAAACTAGAGTAGTCATGTGGAACTGGTTTGCTGGCAGTATCGCTTTAAGCATTACTTTGGTAGTATTCACGTCTGTGCCGCCAGTGAGAGCCGTGCAGGATCCCAGAGTCACAAGTAAATTCCAAAATTCAGCATTTACAAAATCGAATTTAGTTTAAATTAATAATATTTTTCGTTGTGATCACTTTTCCAGGTAGTACGTTCTGTTATGATCCTGTCGATCCGGATTGCCGTAAGTGTATGATATTTTGGCCACACAGTGAGTACTAAGTAGGTACTAAAGTTCTAGATTATACTGAATAGCACTACCTGCAAATTGGACCGGAACATGCAAATTTGGAAAGGAACAATCTCCGATTAATATTCCAGTTTCGAAAGCTCAAGTATTTCAAAAAATCAGTTTTCGATTGAATAAAGAATATCTATTCGATAAAAAGCAAGTGTACTTTGGGCAAAATAATGGACATACAGGTAATTGGATTGGCAGGTATCCTGCCGGGCTACGTTGTTAGATGCACTTCTAAAGTACCAATGATGTAATACGCTTAATTCCTGTTTTCACGCTCTACAATTTGGTCATGAATAGTTCAATTTGAACTGAATCCCGATACGAGTGCATTGATGAGTGATTTGAAGATTTGCGGTGGTCACCTGGAACACTGTTACAAATTTGCCCAGCTCCATTTTCATTGGGGAAAGAATGATCGGGAAGGGTCAGAGCATACCGTCAATGGTCAAAGGTATACATGATATGTTGCAATGCATTGAAACCTATGAATACCAATGGTATTTAAAATGGCGGATTTTGATTTCAATTGATTCTCCAGCTATCCGTTGGAATTACATCTTGTTCACTATCGAGATAAATATAAAACCTTGACGGACGCATTGAATTCCAAAGATCGTCAAGGTGTGGCAGTTATGGGAATATTTTTCAAAGTAATTGAAATTCAAATCTCGATGATCAGTTTCTTAAAATTTGCTAACCTATCCTATTATGATAATCCAATATGCAATATCTGATTTAGATTGGAAGGCATAACAAAGCTTTGGACTCGATTATTAAATCTCTGATACACCTCAAAAACCCGAATCATCGAAGGACTAAACCTAATAAACCCATTACATCTTTTATCTTTCCGCTCCGAATCTCGGATTTTTATCCCATGCACGCCAAATTTGCATATTATCACGGTTCACTCACTACACCTAGTTGTGCTGAAATGGTTGTATGGACAGTCTTTTTGGAATCCATGACTATCTCTTTGGACCAGGTTGCTGATTTGAAATGTCATCACAAAGTTAATTAACAGAGTCACGAAAATAATTCAAAAGAGCATTATTTAATTTTGTTTTTTGTTTTTTAGATGAAGCAATTTCATATGTTGAGCTTTAACGAAGGAATATCGTCCTCCAATTTCCGCCCGATTTTGCCCTTGAACGGTCGAAAAATTAAGTATTATCAATTAAATGGTTTTAGTGAAACTAATGGCAAAGGAAAAATACTACGGAATTCGAAGTGTTTAAAAAAGAAGGCAATTTAAAATAGGATACTTTAGGTCGCTGCAATAACATACCCGGATACTGGATTTTGTCGGTTTTACAAAACTGTGCTAATATACTACTATTTTTGTTTCTGTCCGGTTCAAATTAGGGCACAATTGTCATATTTGGTTGACCCCACCGCGTTGTGAGGGTCTTATATATTGCTTTAATTAGGTTAGGTTCTAAACTATGGGTACCAATAACTTTTTAACAACTTTTATCCTAAATAGACAACGTTATCATCTGTATCCTGGATTTTTAAACCTAACCTAATAATTACACTTAAGGGGAGGATTGCAGTCGCTACTACTCGGTTATTTCGAAACTGATCTGGAAGAATAAGAACATTTTGGAAATCCGAATATGTGGTGAAAAAAGTTGTGAGCTTCAATTTTTTTGCACTCGTTATGAAGCAAAATGGCTGCCATAATGTAGTAGTTGGTTATTTTTTTTAAAAAAATCTAAGCCCACAACTTTTTCAATCGAAAAATCCGATTTCCAACAAGCTCTCACACACTTTTGCATGTTGACAACTAATGGAGTAGTAGCGCAATTAGCAATTAAAAAAACGACTGGAATACACTGTGTTTTGTGTTTGTAAAAGGGATAGACACCAGACCATACCGTATTCACCGCCCCCTACTCAGCATACGGCTCCAAAGTGTACTCCTTCCCAAATGCCTTTCTCTGGCATACTAGAAATACGGGTGGCGACCCCATGGCGGCCTAGATTCACACTGTTCACCCCGCTATCCTAACTTTAATATTTGGTCTAACATTTTCAATACTTTAAGGTACACCTCATGGCGGCACAAATTATTTGAATTTTGCATTGAACTACCTACTCTTAAAAATTGAGAAAAACTTTGTCCGCCAAGTTAAAGTTGATTTACCTGGGTTGTCGTTAAAGGCGACAAAATCTATATAAGCGTAGCCGGTTAGGTTAGGTTTGACACTATGTATGTAGTTTTAAAATCATACAACCTTCAGGCCTTCTTTTAGTAATAGAAATCGCTCAAGCCGCGCAAATCCAGTCGTGTAGATACCATCCAATAACACATGGCGTGATTCATTTCTACGAAGTGCTCGAGCCCGAAACGTTTTTGTATCAATCCAGTAATTTCTTCATCCACACGAGCCACCCGAGATTAAATAGAAAATCCAAGCATTTGTGTAAAATAATTAAATTCTTGTTTCGGAGCCCATTGAGCTGATAAGTAAGAAATAGAAATAAGTAGGCCTTTGTAGGAGTCGTCAAAATGATGCTCATGAGAAGCCATGCTGTCAGCAGAATCGTCGAAATCAACTTGCGCCCTTGAATATTTCCAGGATCTACGCTCACTTCAATCAAGTTGAACAGAAGATGACTGACAAATCTTGGACTGAAAATTTGACCTTTTGAAACACCTAAAATTTAGAATTACATATTCAGCTCTAAAAAATATTTCTATCTGGTAACTTTAAAAAAAGTGAACACAACACAGTCAACGGCTTCCCCTGGTTAATTATTGTAGATTTCTTCATATTATGCATTACAATCCTACCAATCACGGGTAACTGCGGACTGTATACTGTCAAATGTGTAAAATTGCTGTATATAATAGTACCTTAAGGGCCTTTAGGACGTTGTTTTAGTCCATGCTGAATACACGTAATACTCTAATTACCTCTCTACAGTTAATATTAACTGTAGAGACTTGGAATTTGGTGCTATCGATTCAGAAGAAACACATCTACAGTTGATATTGG